>JBBPQD010000391.1:0-12483 GCA_038092355.1 Caloboletus inedulis
GGACGAGAAGGAAAATCGGTGGAGAAAACGGCTCGACGTGAAGGCGGGTTTGGAAGCATTCGGCAAAAACCAGATATCGAACAAACCGAATAAAGTCGCACTCTTCCAACGGCTCTTATACTCACGGAGTCTGCGATTTCATGGTATTGGAGCGTTGAGCTCGATTCTGAGTATATGTTCCAACAAATATATGTTCTATCTCTTACCGACCTTGATCATCTCCCAGTTACTTATTTGCCTTGCTTCTTCCTGCCATGTGCAAGTCAACAATGCAATGTGAGGACTAGTTACCCTCGAATTGGATAGTTGGCCGACTACCTAGAGGTGTCCGTTCTCGTGCGAGGTAGGGACGGAAACTCGTGAACGAAAACACTCGCTGAGTACTCCTTCTGCCAATTGTTCACGCCTTTCATGAGCGCACTACTGGGACACTGCCTCTCTACTGGGTCGTTTGCATTTCCTTGTTGACCAATGACTATACCCTTGGCTTGCACGTCGGTTGTTGTACGTTACCCAGAGAAAGACACTAAAGGTTGGTAGTGATGGATGAGGCTAGTCATGCGTCTGATGCACAGAAATGCAAAGTTGATACCACGATATTCGTATATTTCACACTGGTGAGAGCATTCAGCCAAGCCCGCGTGAGATTTCAGTGCTTGTCATATACGACTACATCCCATGAACTTCCTTTCACCAAAGATCATTTACGGGACAGCATGGTGAGCCACTGGCGACGCATCCTTGTTGTTTGCCGGTTGCGGACAAGAACCCAGGAAAGGAGAACGTACAATACACCTCGTCGTCAACGCCTTCTTACAAGGATTTCGCGCAGTTGATACAGGTGAGTCCATAAGCGGCATGATGATATGTTTCAGGGGCTTGACACATGCCCGGCCAGCTTGTCAACCCAAGCACTACAGGTGCACCCATGCTTATCTGTGGGGGACCAATGGCTCAAATTTGACTCTCATTTCTTACAGGGAGGACCTCGTTGGCGGGGCGCTTGATGTCTTGCAGAGAAAGCATGATATAAAACGTGATGAGATTTATATCCAGACAAAGTGCACAGTCGATCTCCTTCAGAGACCACGTCCCATCGAGTGTTCACATGTAATGCAGGTTCACGCCAATCGGAGGACAAGACCTCAGCAAACCGATTCCCTACAACGTCAAGGATGCTGTCAAAGACCAAATTGCAACGTCTCTACAAGTATCCTTGCGCAACCTTCGGACGTCTTATATCGACTCTTATCTCCTTCATTCACCGCTAAGGACAATGCAAGCAACCTTGGAGGCTTGGCGCGCACTTATGGCCGCCCAAGATGCAGGGACCGTACGCAAGATCGGCATCAGCAACGTTTATGACGTACGTATTCTTGCTACTCTAGGAGAGTTGAGGAAGGTACAGGTCGTGCAAAATCGGTGGTATGAGGGGAATATGTGGGATCCTGATGTATGGAAGTATTGCAAGGATCATGGGATTGAATACCAGTTTGTACCCTTTTCTCTCCGCCAGTGTCGGTGACTAATATTCGATAACCGTAGATCATTTTGGACACTCTCTGGATCAACCGGCTTGCTCACTCATCCAGCGGTCGTAACCATTGCTGGCCGATTGGACGTGACGCCTGCCCAGGTTATCTTCAAACTTGCCCAGCTACATAGTATCGTGCCGTTGACGGGGACGACTAACGAACTGCATATGCAACAAGACCTTGCGGCGGAAAGGATTGCATTCAGGGAAGATGTAGACAGCGAGATAAGAAACATCACCAAGTTCATTTGGGGAAGATAAGAGCGAGATGATAGCTCGCGTATCTTTTTACTCGACAGCTTAACCTGTCCAATCAAGCTTTACGCAGTCAGAGAGATGTACGTTATCAGGTGTATTACGCGGCAGCAACCAAATGTGCAACGTTGTTTCTGAAGTGTTCGTTCTCCCCTGTTGCTTATCCATGTGGCGCCGGATACCGTCGTCGAAGCTGTTCCATTGACCACGCTTGTAAACTGGCAGAATTGACCGGCACTTTTGTAACTGCACGTGCATCATTCAAGAACTTCTCGTGCAACATTTCGACTTTGACCGCAAACCGAATATCGCGGGCTGTGAGGCCCGGAACTTTGATCGGTTTTGATTCCGCGTCTGTATCAAAGGTACGCTGGTATGCCACATGTGTATGAGTGGAGACGTAAACGTTGGAGTAATCGACAGTGACACGCGCGTGATGCTGATCGGCGTTCGTCAATGCAGGTAACACATGTCCATCATGTTCTATGCTACTCACGTCTTCTTCATTTTGAATGCCCGCAAGCGCGTCGAAGAATTCGACTGCTGAGCGGAAATCCCTGAAGGTGAGGAGTTTATTCAGGGAGAACACCTGGAGATCGTCCACGACATTTCCAACGCGGCCAACATGCCAATGATACGACAGGAGTGGTCGCACAAGGGTCTCGAAGTCCTCATGGTTGATGTGGAAGGTACGCTTCCTCGATGGTATGCGGGCGACTTCAGGTAACTCAAGGGCAACAGTCTGAATGTCCGAGGATTCTGGGATTGTTGGATAAGTAAGCTCTGCACGGTAGCATTCTTCCATCAACACGACCCACTTTTCGAGCGCGTAATCTGAAGAGCGTAACGCGGTCAGGCTGATGCTGCATGGCGAAGCTCCACTGGCATTCTGACTCACCACGTCATCGAGCGTACCCGCACCTTGGCACACATTGGAAGGGACATTGTCCATGATGGGTGAAGATGTGGAAAACGTCCGGTTGTCGGGTACTGTTTGCGTGTACGGAACAATGGATCGTAATTGAGTTGACAACTTTGATCTGCTCACGATCAGAGTTCGACTGGTGACCCAATGCCGATGAGTATGCTGGAGATTCCCAGGTAGTCTAAGCATCCAGTCTGTTGAACTGGTGGGAGGAAACCACGAGCTGGCACGTTAATGTGAGGTAATTACTGTAAGCGGTGGTTGAGTGTACCTTGGTTGTCGGTCATTTATCATGATGGAGTGTCATTCAGCATCACACGTGCAGGAGCACGAATGTATCCGATACTATGGTCCTACAAGAACTATGTAAGACGGCAGTAGGTCAAGTGTTAGCTAAGTCGGGTCAGGTTCGATATCAGAAGTGCTCGACCTCGGTGATAACGATGAACCCATATAGCACCTGGATGGGCAGTGCGCGCAGTCGGTACAGCCAAAGCATCAATTGGAGCAATTCACTTTTTCAACGTTGGTCACCCATTTGTCCTTGTCAACATTATTCGTCCTTTGCGAGATCAAACCTGCATTCGAACCGATTCGACATCCTTGGTCACGAAAAAATGGGCCAAAGCACCGAAGGGGACGATTGGCAATTTCGTCCATATCCGTTCGTATGGTGCGGGGTATCTCCAAAGCCACAATATCGCCAGGTCACATCATCTTATCCATGTATGGAGTTATCTGCTGGACGGACGTCGGCCCATCAGATCATGTGCCATCCCGACTGCTGATAATGAGGCAATTCGATGCATACGACGCTCAGCCATCCGACGGAACCCAAAAGGAGTACGTTGTGGGAGGGACAAGTCCGCCGAGATAAATGGTGGGTCCTACACTCATGGGCACGTGATGGTGACATTGGGAGATTCGAACGTCTGTCAGATTTTGCGCCATTCAGTCAGAAGGCTGTACTGGGAGCGGCAATCATACCGTAGAAAGACCGATGGGGTACCATCAAGGGGGCGTGTTGGCATCCTTCCTGCAAGAAGATAAGTTCTGTCCGCGGCGGCCAGCCAAGTTCTTTACACAAGGAGCGGCGCCCATAATCAGTGATACTCCGGACTCCGTGATGCAAGTAATTGCCCAAGGTATGGAGCGGCCATCCGGATGGCACAATCGCCCTTGGCACATCGCATTGTAAGCGCAGAGCGCACCGGTGATGGCACGGGACAACTTGCTGGAACAGTACTTGCCTGTGCCAGAACAAACATTTTATCGCCATGACGCTCTCTTCAATCCACTGGAGGTGGCGCGACCGAGGTCCAGTCGAGGGCGGCGCAAACTACGGGCATCACGACCGTGAACGACGTCGGACGTTGTGGGGTGCCGACTGTCGGTGGACATTATTACTTGATGCAAGAGATTGTTCCCGCTTATGGCCACAAGGAACAGACCAACGACCGCCGACCAACACTCTTGGTAACGCAGAACTGCGTGGTTACGGGCTAATTGCACACCGGTTTGGGTACAGGTTTGAGTTGAATTAAATCGGATTCGGCACCAGTAGTGCTCGCCGTTGTCTGTGTGCTTTCTAGCAGGCGAACCAAAAAGTCGAGATAGTCATTCTGGCTTGGTCACTCGGGTATTGCCGAAGGCTCTCCTTGCCGAGTCTGATGATATAATATATTCGTATTTTCTGCACTACAAAACCGAGTGGAATATGAGCAGGTTGCAACTGATCACGACAACATATACAGCGTGGTAGCAAAGGTTGTTGAAGGCACAGAAATGGCACAGCATAATACTCCGCATGATGCCAAACGATGTATGTTTGACTGACACGACGCCATAAGCCGTCATGCGGCCGGGTCGCGAAAACACCAAAATTAAAAGTGGGCAAATCATTAGAAAGGGGATAGCCACAGCAAATTTATGCCTCTGACATCGTCATGTCTGCAGTCGAAACAGATGAGATGGCGTTCTGTGCTGGGGATGATGCCACCTTGGCTTCAGGTGCGTCTGGAGCCGCATCTGCTAGTGCACCATTTGTAGTAATTTCACCACCGTTCTCATTTGGCTTGTTGGCACCAAGTATAGCGTGCCACTTGTCTACCAGGGCCTTCGCTCGTGCTCGGAACTTGAATTCTTCGTCGCGAGGTACCTTGTCTGGCGTTAGAGCCGCAATGTGACGCATGACCTTGCCGATTTTAGAAAACTACGCATGAAAATTATGATTAACGATGAAAAATGCACTCGCAGCGCCACAAAAACGCACTGAGAGGAAATTGATGAGGTTTGGATGTTCGTAGTGCTCCACCGTCGTGAATAGTTGATCCAGGGCGGGCATATCCTGCGCAAGTTTCGTCGGTGGGGCAATCTGCGCTGCGTGGATGACTCACTTCATCCGATGGAGCACCCTTGCTTCCCAATAAAGCCTTCTGCAGCCTGTGTCGCCACTCTCTCACTTTGCGAGCCTCGGGATCTGCTTCCAAGTTAGCTGCAGCAAGGCAATGGTCAGGATATACAAGAAAAAGCCAATGTAAGATGTCGCACCATCGACTTCTTCCTCTTTCTCCCGTTTCGGCTTCTTGGAAGGTGGTGGAGCAACTTTAGCGCTCGTCCCAGCATCTTCGTCTTCAGCTTCAGCCTCGGCTTCATCTCCATCATCCTCGGACTCAATCATCTCCTTAGACTTGGCTCCGTTTTTCTTCGACTTCCCTGTAGCCACCTTTTTGTCAGTTTTCGGTTTTGGCTTGTTCTTGGGCTTCGCGGGCGCTGCCTCAGCATCCCGCTTACGCTTCTTTGACTTGACAGGTTTCTTCGTCTCTTCGTCCTCATTCTCGGTCTCCAGCTGGTCGACTCGTGCGTTGTCTTCTTGTTCCGCGGCAGCCATCTCCAAGCTCTCTCGCTCCTTCTCCCACTTTTCGGGATCAAGAGCGATTCTATACCCAGCCAGAAGGTCTGCGTTTTTCTTGTGTGGCTCGCTGATGTATGCACGGATTTCGTGCTCCTTCAATCTCGATATATCCTTTGATACAAGCCATGCACTGTGCGGAAACAGTGTCAATTATCCCGACAATAATCAAGGATGATGAAGACGCACAAGTCGCCTGCGGGGAAAAACCTGACACAGTGGAATATCGTCTTCTTGCCGGTGGGTCGCTCCTTGGCGACAGCGGATGGAACACTGTCGGAGTTCACGACCTATAGGCGTAAAAACGATAAACGGGGGCTTATAAAGGTAAGAAGAAGACGCGACATACCATGCCAGGCCATGGAGGAAACCCGCGCACTTTAGCTAAAACGATATCGCGTTCTGCATAATTCGTCTCTGGTTCATTATTTTTAGGTGCCTTTTTGCTCATCGCGAGTGGGAATGAGGAAAAGGGAATGTTGCAGTGGAGGTTGCGCGACAGATAAAAGGGAAGGTTGAGGAGCACACCAACTTGGGTTCTGTTCGGCGATTTCCACTTGCAGCCAAACCCCGTTTCGTTTGCCACGCGGGCCCGTGCGCCCACGTAAGAATTAACAAAACAAACCCGTGTGATATTGAAAGAAATACCATTGAATACGGTACATGAAAACAATGCATCGTCGACGTCGCAGGGGTGCTCGTAGTGGAAATAATGCCTTCAAAGCAGCGGGATGGGTCGTCTCATCGCGGTCTCTCGACCAAGACTCGGAAAATTCGGCGAAATCTCGACGTGGCGTGGTTTGTTTGTCCTCGGATAAGGGGTTAACCCGGCACTGCTTGATAATCCACGAATGGGTAAGTGACCTGCTGACTCCCAGATAATGTCCAAGTCTGCCGTCTGACGACAATCTTCGGGTCAAAACTAAGGCAGTATAGATACTGCACGCACCGTTCCACTTGCTTTGTCTAGTGTGATGCTGCACCATTATCTCCGGCGATTGGGTGGAGGCAAGAGCTGTGCTCCATGTTGCAAGGAAGTACGACGGTTATATTAATGGTCAGGCGCATCTTTAAGGCGCGCCAGTGTCCGTCGAGGTTACGGGAGAACGCTAGGGTTGAGGAAATGATTTACACCAGTGGATGAGTCGGGTAGGGGTGCGATAGTGCTCGAAGCCAAGCAATTGAGAGGCTCGCGTTCGCCGTTTCTATTGGACCATTCTTCGGGGCAAGGTGTCTGATTCATAGGTCGCTGTTCCTGGGGTTCAGATGGAGTACAGACGCAGCGATAGGGAGGGTCGTGGGGGGAAGAGTACAAGGAGTGTTGCTAGCCGGAGTTCTCTGAAATTAGAAAAAATAATAATTCGAATCGAAAAGCGGCACTGCCCAAGCATGTTTTACAACTTGGACGAATCTGCCTCATTCTATGACCACCGATAAGATGTTGCCCGCGACGCTGCCCAGCGATATGACTAGCGCTAGTCATAGAAAGCCGTGGGCGTTACTCCCAGAATAATCCCAAGTCCGCCAAAGCATTTCACCGATGAGCTGAGCACATAACCTTGGTGTCCTCGAAAAGAGCCTGGTCCAAGGCATCTATCTGGGCAGGCCCCTAGTAGGCTAAAGATGAGCATGCCGGAGCCTTTCACACCGCAAGTTGCAACAAATGCGTATCGGGGACTATCCGACGCATCAATCATATAGAGCACATCGTTCTGGCAGCCAAGAAAAGATGACATGTGGCGGAGATCATCCTGAAGACGGCAGATCTTGCTGGGCTGCGGAAAGAGAGCGTCCACGTCCACGTCCACGCCGCACGACCACACGGCTACCACCCGAATCTTACCCAACCTTCCCAACGGTGCCAACTGGGAGAGCGGGGTGTCGGCATCCCGCAGGAGTGCGGATCACGCACGCAAGGCGGCGAGGCACTCTTCTTGCAGGCACCGTATCTAGATATCAGGGCGAGTGCTTCGGTCGGAGATAGAATCGGAGATTGAAAGGAGATGTTGGTGCGGTGAACCCTGACCACCACACAGCGCCGACAATGTTTGAACCTATTCGTGGAGGAACTCGAGGGGGCCAAGCAGAGTTCAAGTGGTCCGACGTTTCCGCGGACAAGGACAGAGAAGTGCGCACAATCACGTATGCCCTTATCCCAACGCGCTGAGCGACCTTACAGCACTACATTGGCCACAGTATCAATGCACCAACTGGAAGATGGCAAAAGAACAAGGATGTGCACTGGTACAGTAGGGAGGGGGCTACTAACGAGACAGAGAGAGAAGAAGAAATTCGTAAGATAAAAGAGGCAGAGGCAGAAGCTCTCTCCATTGCACTGTAAGTCGCATCCGCAAATATCACACAACTGAGACTGACATCATTTGCGTTTTCAGAGGCTTTGGTCCGAGTGGAGCGAATGCTACACAACCCACGGCAGGCTCATCCACGACTGCTGACGCCGCTGCTCCGAGTACCGAGGATGATACGGCGCGTAGACAAGAGAAGGAAGAGAGGCGTCACAGAAAAGCTGAGCGTAGAGAGGAGAAACGCGCTCGCAAGGAAGCCCGAAGGGCAGTCCATGACGAACAAGACGGTCGGACACGTTCTCGAGATCGATCACGACCGCGGTCTCCCACCCGCGGAAGACGCGGTGACGAGAGAGGCCGTCGCAGCCGGTCGCCTACTCGTGATCGCGAGGAGCACCGTACCCGGACGAGGGACTACGATGAAACTGAGCGGGAAAAAGAGCGAGAAAGGCATCGGAGGTTATGGGACGCGAATGCAACGAGGGATAGGCCCCGCCGCAAAGACAGCTAGTGGGTTCCTTAGTATGTTGGACCCCTCAGTCCTGTGCATAGGTTCACCGAGCAAACAGAAGGGGACAATGATTTCTCTGCAACACTCGTTTGTCTGGTATGTACTCGGCATCTTTTCTCAATCGTGTGAAAACCGCCGATGACGATCTTTACGCATATTATGGCAGAAAGCAATGTGCCTGCGTTCTATAGGTGCGCATAACACCCCGTGCATGCACCTGTGCGTCCATGTGTATGCAGTCGGTATGTTCGATGAGTCCTCGTTTTGATGAAACGGACAAACGTAGTGTCCGCCTCCATATGAGATGAAGTTACGAGCTGTGGGGCTCGCGGGTTGAGGTGTCCCGCCGACTACGATGAGGGTTTTCACTGACGTGTTGTTGGATACATTGCACGACATTCAACCAAGCGGTGCACATGGCACCAGGAACATCTGGTTGTTACCGCCTTGAACAGTCAACTTGACACACATTGATATAATTACGCGGAAGCCATTTTTGGGGGACACTATCCGGGGGTGCGCTCTTCCTTTTCCTTTGACCCGCTTGATTGAGTCAAAGGGTCTGTTCGACCTCGTGTTCAACGTGAATTGTGTTCATTAATGCAATCCTCCGCTCGCAAGTTTGGTTGACGCAACTGTCAGTCTGTCACATCATGACCAGGTTTTGCCTTGAAATAGCTTAACGATCCAGACGTACGTCATCACTGCCGTGAAAGCTGATTTGTCGAACATCAGATACGCCGCACGAACGGGTTCACGACTCTTGAACGCGAGGCAATGTCCTCCTAAGTTCGTCACCATTGGCCAATTTCCTTTATTGCGCACCAGAATGAACGGCCGCAGCATGGTCTTGAAACCGTTTGTGCCAAGGTTAGCTTCACCAATGACTATATCGGCAACCTAACGCGACTCCATGCATAGTATGCCTGCCATTGAGTGGCATGTCACTCACTTTTCCCGTGCCATCTACCGAATATGGTTTAACACCGACAGCTCTGACGCAGATATAGACCGCACTACCCTCTGTGAGCGGTATTGCACTGTCGCCCCGAAAGACGCCTTGTCAGCCATGTCTACCGTCTATGGCATGCCTTACCTCCTCGAAGACAAGACCGGGAGGTTAACGGGGTCCGATTTTGTCGACATGAATGACCGTCTTCGTTTACATCTGCGCTGCACGGCCCAAGCGTCGACCCACACCGCATACATGATCCACAATGTGACGCACGGACAGGATCCGTTGAACCCGTTGATCGCGCTCTCGTTTGGCCCAGATAATTCACTCGGGACGATCACGATCCACTCAGGGGCTCGCATACCCATGGACCAATACCTCGCGAAGCTGTCACCCCTAGGCAGGTTAGCGCCGATCGCGCCAAGGTGTGGGTCCCACCGCTGACATTAGGTGTTCACAGCAGCATGACAAGGAAATTTACTGGATCGGACGGACAAGAATACCGATGGAGCTGGCGATCTACTAAAGGTCACGAGTGGACCGTGAGTATGGATCTCCCCTCCTACAAGCGATTATGCCAGACTTGCCGAGCTGACTGGACGCGTGTACACAGTGCACGAATCAAAGTCAATATCTTGTTGCTTTTTATTCGCTCAAGGTGGCTGGCGAACCGGACTATCTTGGTTCGTCTGGCTGCATGTTGACGATTGACGAGGCGTATCCTCACCTTGTGGCCGGTACGTTGGTGTGGCTGGCCTGACAACCAGGTTTCCCGCTCATTCACCGAACAGAGGTTCTCGCCTCGTTGACAATCATGCGACATATAGCCGCACACGGTTTGTAATTGAGAGAAAGTCGTGTGAGCGTATCTTGTCCGATGTATCTTACGCACCTAGTTGTAGCCATGTACTTTCTGTACCATAGATCGGATTTACCCGGTGACCCCAGATCTAAAGAATGTGTGTTTTCCTCTCCATGCTGACTGGCCTTGGGAAAGGGAGATGGACTCCGGAGATAGGCAGCGCCACCGGTTCCTTGTAACGTCGGGTGAGGATAGATTACAGCCAGCCTTTGGAAGCTTCGGTCAGCCATCATATCTTGACAAGATGCCCCCAAGATCCGTAATTGGCTGCCTCGTTTTTCCCAACCCGATACCTCCCTGTAGCCTCCACATCTCACAGAATGGTCAACTTTATTGCACAAGGCCGACGTCCGGCGTCCATGGTCGGGTGGGTCCATGCGAGAGGCGGCCGGACACACTCATCCCAAACTAAGCGCCCGTGGTTCAGATCGTTTTGGCGCGTTCGACACCGACTTCACCGATCACGTGCGCGTCGTTAACCAGACAGCCAGTCACGGCTTTCACTCATCAATAGTTCATCCCCTTCTCCCCGAGGACACGACAAGGGCCCATGCAACGTGGGGAAAAAAGCAAAGGACATCAAGCTCCGAGGCATGCACAACTGCACAACTCCCAGTAATCGGCGTGGGTGCGCCTGAAATGGATCTCCCATCGTGTTTTATACACGTAAGAGAACGTCTGAGAACGTCTGAATAGTTCTGGCCCTTGTTGCAGGACGTCAGAGCCAAGCGCTCATACGCCATTGCACAACGCCCGGCGGTCGGTGTGGGCGCGCGTGGGGTCGATCTCCAGTCATGTTTTATATACGTAAGGACGTCTGATTAGACTGCTGTCTCTTGGCCTTCAAGTTGATACAATACATTCATACGGCACAGGGCTGCCGACGTTTGCGTGGCGCGGGCACCGAGTCAAATCGACAGCGATGAGAACTTGCTTTCTTATCTGACCGGTTAAGATCGAGAACCGAACGCCTCTCCTCATGGGGGATCAGACACGTCTGGTAGGAGCTGTCGGGCGATGGGAAGGACGTACGCGAATGGCAAGCCGGGAAGAGTTTATCTTCCAATATTGGGTTGAAACGGTTTATCGTCCTACACGACCTAAAGTCGTCGATGCAGTGCCACGATTCTCAGATTTCTAGGTCAGGCGCCAGTCGGGTTCAGTTCCACTTCCGACTTCCCCTTCCTCTTTCCTCTCCCTTTCCGTTCTCGCTCCCCCGCTTCTTTTTCTTGCGCGGGTCCGAAAGTTCACCAATCATCGCATGTCAATTGCATGCAACTGCCTATTACCTCCATGGAGTGATGGAGAACTGGACGGGAGATGTGTTGTATATGAGTATATATAGATGTTTTGGATGATGCGTTATAATTGCCATGAGTCGCCTTTTTTCTCTTTTCAAAAGTTCGCAGCGAATGGGTGGGTTCTGGCAAGGTTACCGCGCGTACCTCTCGCGCGGTACAGTTTCTCAAGGCATGGGGGTATTTCTCTCTTGTCCACCTTGAACCTTAGATCTTCTTTTTGCCTGGCACATCGTGTTTCGTTCCTGTTTCCGGCGAAACGTACCCCAGACGGCAACAAATTGAATTAACTCGTGGAAACACAAGCAAAGCTTGGTTTATTCACGCGGTACCACACTGCAACAAGGTCCATGTCGAGGAAGTGGGACACCAAACCGCATGCCTGACGGGAAAGCGCAAGGACACTCGTCACTCATTTAAGGTTAGAGGCTGCGGGTACTGCGGCCATTTCTGGGAGTTTGAAATTTGGAGGGGGAATTTCCGTGCAGGGGTAAGTCGTGCATGTGGGACTCATAGCCGCAAAGTTCCCAGCCAGTGATGAGATTTGTGGTCGGGAAGAGGCACAATAGTGGAGGACAACATATCTGGAAAGAAGCTACGCAGCAACCAGATCCGACGACAGGTCGAGACGATAAAGTTGTGAAGATGATACCTCGTGGAGATAACAGGAAGATACTTAAAAGGGAAGGAGTGTGCTATAGAAGGGAGTGTGCAAGGGAGTATGTATGGCAAGGTCCGGAAATGAGCGTGAGGGAGGCGAGGAACAAAAGGTCAGTCTCCCCATGAACGTGCCACGGCGCCAGCGTCATGTATACTAAAGTTCTCGTGATAGGGTGGCGTTTCTGGGTCGACAGGAGGCTTTGGAGGTGAAAGGATGAAGGGTTCGTGACAGTCATAAAAAGAAAGAGGACTCACATGCGTGGGTG
>JBBPQD010000392.1:0-12480 GCA_038092355.1 Caloboletus inedulis
TTGTTGTGGTGGAGAATGGGAATAAGATGGGGTTAACGAGAGTAGCTCTTGCAATCGTCGACTAGCAAGCTCTTGTGTGGGTGCACGATGTTCTTGAGTCTAAAGCATGCGTTAGAAACGGGATAGATGAGATGAACGGAGGATGTATGCGTCGGAGAGAGAATTTTTTCACCTGATTTTCCGCTCTGCTTTGTTCGTGTTGCTCTGTGTGTCCTTGTCCTTGTCCAGGGGGATTAGTTTGGACCCGAGTTTGTGCTATCGTAGGGTCATTATGGCGCGGGCCTCTTTGCCGGCGTGGAATAGGTACAATCTGGCGATGTTGCATGCCTTGGTGCTGCGAGTGGGAGGGTAGCTGAGCATGCGATTGACTACCCCCGCTGAGGGCACTCGCCCGAGGAAGGCCAAAGTCAGTTGCACCTTGGAAAACCGGAAAGGCATCGCCACTGGTTGAGGCGGAACCCGGATTACTGCTGGGAGCGGCATGAAATTCAGAATCGTGGGCGGCGAATGGAATGTCCACGGCAGAAAAGGAAGGGTCGAAGGGAGGGCCCCACCTGCTGGGGTGATGATAGTCGGGAATGGTGCTTGCGTGTGCCGGGTCGTAAAAGGACAATGCGGAGACGATCATCGATGGGGGGGCTGAAGTGGAGGAGGATGCGGCGGACAAAGGTTGATTGGTGTTGGCAGGAGCAGAAGTAGAAGTAGAAGGGGGGTAGAACGAGGTTGCTGGAGCTTGGTGAGCGGTCGGTTGTACAAAGTGGGAGGGCGGAAGGGTGGAGTGAAAGGGAAGGCGGGAATGAGGTGAAAGGGAGGTGGAGGTGGAGAGAAGAGCAGCCGAAATCTGATGTAGATTGGAGACGGAGCTCTGAGTTGTCCTGGGTGCTGCAAGGGAAGTGGTGAGCGAGAGAAAGAAGGACGATCGCGCGAGATCTGTCAAATTTTGACGGGAAATGGAGCAAAGGACGGGAGAAGAGTGATCGAGGGGGAACATACGGAGAGCTTACCTCCGGTGGTGTTCAGATTGGAAGAACGTGCCGCATCTTCGTTGGGCATCCGGCGGTTTTCCATTGCGGCTAGCGGTTGAGCGATGCACACTGTACGACTGATGTGTATATATGCTGCGAGTACGAGAGAGATGGAGGTATCTGAGCAATGGATCGGATGGGAGACGTGGGGGGAACGAGGCAGGCCGAAGAGGGAAATGAGGAGGGATTCTCGATGAGACTCGTCGCCGGGCTGCGAATCGGCGGTTCGCGAATAGAAGGGAGACTAGCAGAAGGACATGTCGAGTAGACGCGACCCACTGGACAGATCTTTCGACGTCACGCGGGTCCTTGGCCTTATGAACCAAAATTAATTTGTGTCCTGGTTCATGTCGTTCTCTCGGACACCGCCACACTCGTCACAGCGCCTCGGTTGACCTTCATAACCGGCACCCTCGCATAACACCGCTCTTGACATCACTCCCGCATAGCATTGGCAGTCCCCGCTCTGCTTTTCAGTCCCATTGGTCGTCGGATTCGCCGTATGTACTTGTGATCCACTTCGACTCTCGCGGGAACGCACCCTTACGTGGGAATCTCCTACCTCCTCGCGAGCGATTTACTCCAGCGGTCATAACGGCACTCTGTCCACATGTACCGCTCGTTACTCCACTCCTACCACTGCTTACTCCTCGGACCTCTCTAATATAGCTGTCGGCGATCCCCCTTCCACCCCGAAACTTGTGCTATCAAAACGTACACCGTCCCCCCCGTCTTCTGATTACCGTTCTTTGTCAAAGTAAGATCCCAAACAGACTTGCCTCGCCACCATTTACTCACGTACACAAGGCTCGTATCGCAGAGAACACTAGTCTGCTGACCGAGGACGCAACATGCTATATTTACTTGTGATGCCATCTAATCTATTATTCCGTCTGCTCCGCGCTCAACGATTGAACAGTTCATGTATGGTCACCCCTCGTGATCTCATTCCATATTTGACTCCCCGCCTCCCTCGGCGATCGACTTATGCTCAGAGCGGTAGTTCCGAGGATGTTGGTATTCCTTGGTAGTCTTATTTGTGCATTCTCTCCCACTCAAACATATTACATTTATATTTCGTCTGTCACTGATAGCCATAACGACTGCGTCCCAGACAAAGTCAATCAAATTATCGTCGCCTCGGCAACTCAACAAAATGGTGGTACAATTGTATTTAGTCAAGTGGCGGAGCTGAGCATCCCATTATTAAAATTCCAAAGCACTATGCCAATATGCTAGCTGTCATTAAACGTCAATGTAACTATCTACGCGACACCATCTTCGATTGGTTCAGGCGTGTAGTAGATTAATCTCCGAGTAGGAGCGTGGATACTTGACGGTAAAGGTTTCATTAGTGAACGAGGTGTGTCTCTGAGATGGTGCGACGTTCCGCTACAGCATTTTCATAATTTGACTCACGAGTGTGTTCTGCGGTGGAGCCGCTGATTCCGCAGGCGAGCATGCGAGCATTGCATCAAAACAAACAGTTGGTTCGGAGGCAGTCAGAATACTGTACAAGGATACCACGCGAGATGGCAGGGATAAGGCAGGTACCACGGGATCGCGGAAGACTTCGTAGAAAGGCTGGGAAAGGGGCCCGGACAAAGAGTAGGTCGTGGAGGATGGAAGGATTGCTGATCATGGAGTAGGGATTTCTATGCGTGATTATTTTATTGATGAAATGTAGAGGGCCAAGTTCAAGAAAGCACGAACTCGAGAGTAATCTATATACATACACTCTGTTATTCTTGAAAGATCTCTCAGACCCCGGGGTTGATCCGGTCGCTCAACGGGCTATCAGGATATCAAAATAGTCCAGATCACGTTCTCTAGGACCGTGCTATAGTGCGCGGACGATAAATTGGTGGCGACCACAGAGATCACTGCGAGTAATTTCGACTGTACACACCTACAAATTCGGTGACATCGAGGCGACGACCTATCTGCTGTGCCGTAGGTGTGGAGTCATTCGTCTCAGGCTGTATGTAGTTTCTAGTCTGGTGCCAACCGACCCGGCTCGTGTACGAAGCAGACCGTCGACGAGAGACGAGCCCTACACGCGTGGCGAGTACGAAGTTCATGTTGGGGTGTTTCACCAGTGAATCTTCTTCCGTCCCGAGGGGTCCTTGAAAAACACCACGGCGCGTGCAACGCTGGGAAGTGCGACTGGAAGGGCGAGGTGGTCTTATGTACACAGCGCAATGAACAGTGTACATGGACGGGGTGACGAACGCGAGACTCCGCAGGTTCCAGAGGAGAATTCACACTCAATCTGATGTCTTTCTCAACAGATGAACTCCTTATTCTATTCATATGATTCGGAACAAGATGGCTCTCACAGGTGATGGGCGTCTGTCGCATCGAGTATTCGCATGCACTGCGTGCTCGTACATTCTCTCACCCTTGACCCGCAACGAAAACGACCTCACGAGAGGTAGTATGTCTGTGATTCAAAAGACTAGCTAGCTGGAGTAACTTGATATTCGAACAGGATACGATCCTTCTACTTTATTTACGGTGCATCAATGTCAGAACTCGACGAGCAGATCACCCTCCGCCGCAACGAACTGCAACTCCACCCCCAAGGGCACCCCAACCGAGCCCAATCGCTACACAAGCTTTCTGATTCGCTCTACGACCGGTTCATGCAGAGAGGAGGAATGGCGGACCTCGAAGAGGCACTTGCCCTCCAACGCAGTGCATTGCAACTTCGTCCGAAGGGGCATCCCGGTCGAGCTGGTTCACTGGGCAGTATCTCGAATTACCTCCATATCCGTTTCAACCAGCTCGGAAGGATGTCTGACCTGGACGAGGCACTTGCCTTCCAACGAAGAGCATTGGAACTTCGGCCCCAGGGGCATCCTCACCGAGCCAATTCACTGTGCAGTCTCGCGAATTACCTCCATACCCGTTTCAAGCAGCTCGGAAATATGTCTGACCTGGACGAGGCACTTGCTCTTCAATGGAGTGCATTGGAACTTCGGCCCCAGGGGCATCCTCATCGAGCCAATTCACTGGGCAGTCTCGCGAATTACCTCCAAACCCGTTTCAGGCAGCTCGGAAGGATGTCTGACCTGGAGGACGCACTTACTCTCCAACGGAGTGCATTGGAACTTCGCCCCCAGGGACGTCCTGGTCAAGCCATTTCACTGAACAGTATCGCGAATTATCTCCATACCCGTTTCAATCAGCTCGGAAGGATGTCTGACCTGGACGAGGCACTTGCCCTTGGACGTAGTGCATTGCAACTTCTCCCCCAGGGGCATCCTCATCGAGCCAATTCACTGTGCGGTATCGCGAATCACCTCCATACCCGTTTCAAGCAGCTCGGAAGGATGTCTGACCTGGACGACGCACTTGCCCTCCAACGGAGTGCATTGGAACTTCTCCCCCAGGGGCATCATAATCGAGCCAATACACTGGGCAGTATCGCGAGTTACCTCTACACCCGTTTCAGGCAGCTTGGAAGGATGTCTGACCTGGACGAGGCACTTACCCTCCAACGCAGGGCACTGGAACTTCGCCCCCAGGGGCGTCCTGGTCGAGCCATTTCACTGGACAGCATTGCGAATTATCTCCATACCCGTTTCAAGCAGCTCGGAAATATGTCTGACCTAGACGAGGCACTTGCCCTCCAACGGAGTGCATTGGAACTTCTCCCCCAGGGGCGTCCTCATCGAGCCAATTCATTGGGAAGTATCGCAAATTACCTCCATACCCGTTTCAATCAGCTCGGAAGGATGTCTGATTTGGACGAGGCACTTGCCATCCAAAGGAGTGCATTGGAACTTCGTCCCCAGGGGCATCCTCAGCGAAGTTCGTCTTTGGCCGGCCTTGCTTCCTACCTCCATTCCCGATTCACGTGCTCTCCTACCCACGACATCACTGACCTCCACGAAACCTTCAATCTATATTCTGAACTCTCCGACCTCTCTCAGACAGCGTCTTCTGCAGATCTCAGATGTGCCAAACAATGGATCCAGAAAGCCGAAGAATGTAATCACAGTACCACGGTGTTGGCTTACCAGACATTTCTACGCCTCAGTGCTCACCACCTTGCCGCTCTTCCATCCCTCCCTCACAATCTTGGACTCCTCAAACAGCTCATGAGGTCTCTACCAGTCGACGCATTTTCCGCTTGTCTTCGTTATGGCAATGCCGCAAATGCAATTGAACTCCTTGAACAAGGTCGTGGTGTCTTCTGGAGCCAACTAATCCGCCTTCGCTCTTCTCTTGATGGCGTAGTAGCATCTGGTGACCTAGGCAAGAAATTGGCAGATGAGTTCACCCAGACGGCTTCCCTTCTTCGTGGTGTGTTTGATGCACCTGCCAACGTTGATTCTCAGCACGATCGGGCATGTCATCTCAACCTGCAATTGCAACAAATTGTCGCCGACATTCGCAAATTGCCTGGCCTATCTCGTTTCCTCCAGCCCCCGCTCTTCTCAGACCTCCAGGTCGCAGCGAGCGATGGACCGGTCATCATTTTAAATGCCAGCCAATACAGCTGCGATGCAGTGATACTTTTCTCCGACCAAGATCCCGTCCACGTTGTGCTCCCAATTAAGAAAGCCCATGTCTCTGAATTATCCTTCAAACTTCGTTCTCTCACATTGCGTGCCAAATTCATGAATGTGACGAGGGATATTGTGGTCCTTCTACGAGAACTCTGGGATATCGTCGTTTCCCCCATCGTGAATATCCTTCAACTTCAGTCCTACCCCTGTCAATCTCGCATTTGGTGGTGCCCGACCGCTGAATTCTCCCTTCTTCCATTGCATGCCGCCGGCTCGTATAGGAAGGGTCAACCAAACCTGTCTGATCTTTATATTTCTTCTTATACACCCACCTTGACCGCCCTCATTCGCGCTCGACAGAGAAGGTTGCCTGTTTCGTCTGTGGAACGGCATCAGTTATTGCTTATAGGGCAGGCACAGGCTCCGGAACAGCACACACTCCCCTCAGTGGAAACTGAGCTGTCCAGTATATTGCAGCGTGCCGGGTCTGTCGCCACGCTCACTCGCATTCAAGCTCAGGACGCATCCATTACCAGGGTTGGTGAAGAATTGAAGAAGCACGACCTCGTTCACCTTGCCTGTCACGGGATCCCTGATCAGAAGCATCCATTCGAGTCTGGTTTTGCATTGGATGACGGACTGTTGAGGGTTGAGGATATCATGCGGTATGACTTGCAGAATGCCAAGTTTGCATACCTGTCTGCTTGTCATACGACTGTCGGTGACGAGGAGAGTCCCGACGAGGTGATCCATCTTGCTGCGGCGATGCAGTTCGCCGGGTTCCGTTCGGTGATTGGGACGATGTGGGCTGTGGATGATGGACACACAGAGGAGATCACGTCACAGTTTTATGACTGTATGAAGGATGAGTCTGGTCATCTGGACTACACACGGGCCGCTTTTGCATTGCACATGACGATGAGGAGCGTTCGTTCAAGCAAGATACCGATTGATCAACAGATCCTCTACGTACATATTGGTGCCTAGCGGTTCTATCTTGTGGTGCGTATTTGTCTTCTGCGTCCGCTGTCATCCAAACTGAAGACCCGCATAGGTTGTATTCTCGAATTAATTTATAACAATGTATTCACACAGGATCATGACCTTGATACTAATCATTCCTTGCATTTATTACACGAACAGAGAGACCTTTCCTCCATGCACTCGATCGTGCTGAGCGGATGAGGGACAATCGGTCACAAGTCTCGGTGGGGAACTTGATCGTTCGTATTATTCCAATGTGGGGACGGTTTCACCCAACAGTTTCGTGAGGTCGGCCACGCCGACGAAGTTGCGATGAGCGAGCTTTGTGCTGGTGGATGCGGGCTTGAGCTCTGCGAGGGTAAAATATGGTATGGTTGGATTCAGCCAAATTCCAGCATACGTGAGCCCAACGTATAGCACGTCACCTACCCTTCTCATCAGTGGGCCGACGAAACGCGACACACAGATGCGTTCCTTCCTTGCACGCACATTATCGCGCACGGACTTGGGGGTCATCCTGCCTCTTTGAAGTATCTGGTGTATTAGACATGCATTGGGGCCCGGACCCAACGGAAAGACATACGATGTAATTTTTCAGGATGTTCAACGTGTAGCATTCCTCGCGTTTCCTGGCCAGTTGTACTGGCTCCGAAGCAACTGAAGTGTGCGAAGAGTCAGTATTGGTGCTGTGGCGGTGCAGGTAGACCTACCGCGTGAAGACGGTTGGCTTCGAAGCCTATACTCTGAGTACTGCCACATACCATCATCATCAACGGAGAGAAACGCGGATGAACAACAAAGAGAGGTGCTACACCAGATGAGTAGGACTACCTGACCTTATTCCGATCGTTTAACGCTTTACCTTCTTCTCCCCACTACGTCCTATTGAGGGACAGTGCAACCAGTCCCTTGGGCTCCATGATCTGAACGTCACCCTTTCCAACTGCTCTTTCTCTCTCTCCCTTTTCCATTAAATAATGCCTCTCGGAAAACGCACAAACTAATCCAAGCGCATGACTCCACGTCCCATGTATTAGCAGACCAACGCAATCACTTCCTCTGTCACACCGCCCCGAGGCTATCAGCACCCGTGCGGGTGTCGGCGCCGCACCATCCAAGCCCCCCACCTGCGTCTACTCAGCCAAAACCCACTCCCGAGAATCCATCCACTCATCACGGCCTTCGCGAAGAGAAACTATTCGCAGAGGTCTCTACCCGGGCCTACACAGGTCATTCACCAGGTTTATGTACGTCCTCCTATTCGTGGCTCTATTGCTCCTCGGGTGGTACGTCTACGGGATGGTGGCGTCGTTGGAGAGGTTGAAAGAAGAAGTCGGTTGGTGGGGTGTTATCGTGGGTGATTCGGGAGTGGTAACGCGGCGGGAGACTTTGAAGGATGAGGGGTACAGATCCGATCGGTCAGGAGGGGCTGAGGCAGAAACCAGGTGGCACGCTTGCAGATGCACTGGGTATCTCTCCGATTGCTGTGTGTATATGTACGCTTGACTCGCGTGCTCGATGGTTTCGTGTCGTTACCCTCACCCGCTTCGTCCGCGGTATCATTCGGTGGGCTGGGGTCTGGTGGGGGATGCTGCAGGTACGTTGTCGTTCGAGATGCGCTGATCGTCCAGGTTGACGTCCACTCAATCGAGTGTGCTCTTTCGATCGTCCTCCCCCCCTCGTTCTACGCATCTTGGCGCGTTGCTTCTCCCCCCCTCGGCCGTGCGCGGCGCATTTATCTCCTTGGACGTGTAGGCACGTGGTCTGGTCTGGTGCGCGACACGTTCACGTGTCTTCACTTCGACTTGTACGCCCGTCGGATTCCCTGAATTTGGTATATCGGCTCACCGTTCCGTTTACGAGCGCAATTTCCCTTGTCAGTTAGCTCCCTGCGCATCCCTTGTCGATACAATATTGATGTAGATGGGCCATGACGCCGTTCACGTGTCATTGAAGCGCAAATGGTAACTCTTCTCATAATGCATAGCGTCGGTGGAGCTGCGCTCGAGCCCCCTCCCAGCCAAAACGCACTCTAATCGTGCAGCAGCATAAATCTCATGGTGCCGTATCAACTTTTTTGTCACTCCCCGACGCTATGCATGATGAGAAGGTCAACTGTACGATGCAATGACACTTTCATCGATATGCTCATAATGCATAACGTCAGGACCCTGAGCTGGCTTTGATACACCATGCGGTGCGCACAATTTATTCAATTTTTTTTTTTTTTTGCAGGGCCGACAATGCAGTGCCTCGAAAGTCAGTGTGATACTGGGATTGTGTACTTTTCCACTATTACCATGTATATACAGTACATACGGTATGAGCAAATCTACTGTATAATTCATTATTCTGCCAACAGGCCCCACTCCATGGCGAACGATATCACCAAAGTGGGTCCAGATGATATGTATAAAGCTAGAACACGAAAACGAACGCGACGGCGAAATGAGCGATAGCATGACGAATGTCCAACACGAAACATTCGATGAAATATGTGTTTCCTGTACTCCCCAATGTGTCTCGTCAGATACGATTCCGGATGATATCTTATACCGGCAGTGGGACGACTGCGCTTTGCGGGTTCTCGTGGGTTGAGGAATCAGATATCTGCGGAATAGTACTTTGTGCCTGACGTTGATTTCCGGCCGACTGCATCTCCGAAGAGGCTTGCGACGAATCCATGGTTCCCCAGTTTATTGAACCGAGCTGAGCGGGATTGGAGATGAGCGGTTATCGCCGGAAGGCAGCCGAGCAACCCACTTCTTTGCTCACGTCATACGTGGCATTCAACTCTGCCTTGAGCGACTGGCGCGAAAGAAGGCTATCCAAGAGGGTCTTTCAACAAAGAAGGAAGAAGAAAATCAAGTCAGTGGACGACGTGCTTTCGTTAGATTGACGACACTCACATTCGTGTAGATACGACCAATGGGAATAGCGAACATGCCATAGATGTCCGAGTTCGGGAGAACGACAAAAGTGATCAGCTGAAGCAGGGAGAAGATCCCGGAGAAGAGACCTGTCTGAATGGCGCCGCGGATAAGTCGGTTCAGAACTGTGTCCATCCTGCGAAAACCAGTTCGTGAACGAGAAAAAATGATGACTAGAGTAACTGGTGATTTTAAATAAACACCTTCAATGTCCTGTTTGGAATAGACGAACGTACTGGTGATGAACGCGTCCACGACGGCCTGCGTGGTCAACCAAGCAATCAAGAGGGGCGTAATACTGGGTAGATTAGACAAACTAAACGATTATGATCAGTTTGAGACAACATCTCATGCGTGAAACATACACCTGGATGACCCAAACCTCAATGCCGCAAGTAAATCCCAGAATAAACGAAGAAATCGCTAGCACGATGACCATGCCAAATAGGACCTTGCTGTCGGTGAGACGCCAAATCCTACGATATGCTGAGAGTTAGTCTGGGATCGCATTTGTATATCCGTATACTTGCCTGAATCCTAGGTACGTCTGCGTCACCAGGGCAGTAAACGCAGTACAGATAGGGGTGACTGTGTATGACCATTGATCAACTCCAAGGGTGGTCATTAGAACCGGATTGAAAAGACGACATGATTACTTACTTTGAAGAGCTGCCGGATTATTATAGTCCGTCACGCTGGAATGCACTGAACACGAGTAGACCCGAATATTGATAAGGCTACGAACGCATAATTCCATGTCATATACACGGCTCTATGGTCAGAATTGAGCCCTTTCCCAAACACTAGATCAACGGTACTCACGAGGCACTGTGGAATGTATCCACAAGGAAGAGAAAGAGCACCATATACCTAAAATCATTCGTCAAGACTGTACAGTCGTGGATCGGTGAACAACCGACTTTACTGCTGGCCGATCATTGAATTCTGGAGCGAAGTATGAGTCATGATGAAGTGATCTTCGCCGATTCTACTTACTCGTCTGGTAGTACGACGAGAACTGATGCGTGACGAGGCCGTACAAGTAGGTATTGACTTGGTCCGCAACGGATTAGTTAGTTTCCAAACCGACGTCGACGATACAGATCGCCGACACTCACATAAAGTGCCCACTAGGGGTGGCCCTGTCATTCACTCCCGTCAATAAAATCCGTTCTACACGACGGGCAAGTCGTTGCACGCACCGATGGTCAAGTCATACAAGCCCATTCTGAGTCCTGGTTACTAAATCAAGAAGGGCTTGAAATCGACTGAAGAACACCTTCGTCGGGGGGGATGGGAATTGACCGGACGCATCGAGAAGATATATCAACGGAGGACCCTGAATCTCCCCCAATATGGTTCCGGATGGGCTCGAATTCGGACGTGCGCCAAAACCTCTCCTCCATCCGCAAAATTACGAAGAGATTATACATCCCTCAGGCTCTATTTGGAGGTGCCGTGAATATGTAAGACTCATCTAGTAGTTGCGATTGGCAAAAGGTTTAGCAGTAATTAGAACTTATGGGCAAACTAAGCACGGATGATTCAAATCAATCAAGGCGAACTTTGTCAGAAGGCGGTGTTGTTCAGTATTTTTTATTTTGAAATTATTTTTTTACGCCTAGAATGTTTAAAGTCCGCAAGGAGATGTTAGATGTTCCGACAATTTGTATATACTCCGCTTGAAATGCGGCGGTGAACGCTGCCTTGAAGGCAGCGCTCAAGCAGCGAGCTCGGGTCTCCCGGATTGAAGCTCTGAGTGTCAAATTCTCGCACCCCGCAAGGAATGATCGAAATCTTGAAGAGGCACGGCGGCCTCGTGGAAACCATGAAGCGACGAATGGCCCCACGTTTTTCCCCAATTTGTAGGAGTACATGAGAGGTAACGGATTCAACTGATCTCAGTCCCAACCCAACCGTGACCCGGCAAGATTCTATCCCTGCAGATCGTGCAAACGCCACCGTCCTGTTCAATGCTGCGCTGGGCAGTCCGAAATTGGTGGAATCTTCTCATTGGTGCCATGTGGTGGCGACTCCTGGGAAGCCATGCCGTTGTAACAGTGTTACTTAAGTAGCCCCCACTGAATGGCTCTTCAGTCCTCCAAGCTTCAAGCTCCACGCTGCACAGCGCCTTTCGAGTCGACTGCCACGCTTGGTTGCACTCCGGAAGCCCCGGACACACTAACACACAAAGAACAATGTATACGTTACTAATCATCGATTCGATTCTCAACTCTACGTCACAGAAACTTGACCACCAAGAACGCACCTGTGCGGGGTAGCGCTGAGGTTAGATCTGGGTGAGTCCAATTCCAAATGTTGTTCAAATATTCATTGAAAAAGGTCGTGATGCGGCATGAAGTAATAATACATCAACCATACACTTTTCGTCACCTGAACCTGATTCGGAGACCAAGGTTTTTCGTGATTCCATTCATATGCATTATGACCTTTAAGGCCTTTTCGGTCCAACTGCACTGACCCATTGGTTGTCCCTGAACACCGACCCTGTTTCTCGTGAGATCTGAATCCTCCGTAAACTTACTTACAACCGCCCTGCACCTTATTATTACCGAACGAATAGGAGTTGGATGCAAAGTTCCGGATCTGGCAGCAGGGTATCATATACATATCAGGAACGCAAAACCTGCGGAAGGTCTAGCCGCATACGACGCGGGAAATGTGTCAGTGAAACAACAGCACCCGCTTCCCTGCTGGATGATCGCATTTAACTCACGATCAGATAACGACACAGGAGACAACAACAGGAGCAAGTGGCATTGGTAACGAGATCACTTTGCGCGCCGTCGAGGGGAAACACAAGACATAATCCGAGCAAGACCCTTCACCCCTACTGGTCCTTCGCTTCGCGCTCCAACTTCTTCAAAGCCCGACGACGGATGCCTTTGTGCGTCGTATGGGTATGAGAGATGAACAAGGATTTCCATCCGATGGCGTGGATGGCAAAGTCGACCAACGCATGGCTCCAGAATGGTGTGATGGTACCAGGCCGCTCGGACAAGG
>JBBPQD010000393.1:0-12472 GCA_038092355.1 Caloboletus inedulis
TGCCAGACTCGGGCTTGCTTGGCGAGCTGTTTGCCAAAAGGTTGGAAGCATCTGAGACGTCCTGCTGGAGAGTAGAAACTTTTAGCACAAGAGAGGACGCACATCAGAATTACCATATACGGACCGTGGGAACCCTTTGCTGTCGATAGCTGTGGAGTCCCGGCGCGAACGAGGACCAGCAACACTTGAACCGACTCAGAGAAGGCAAGTTCATCCATCCTCTTGCTCCTTCTCCGTCCATTCAGAGGAGGCGAATATACCATGTCGCCGAATATCTGGTCAAAATTGCTGGGAAATACGCTGGATGCGACGTTCCCTCCCTGGATGACGGCGCTCACTCACCATCGAACGACGCTGATCTCACCCATTGCAGATCGCCCCAACTTTGGCAGTCTCCTCCCTCAACCAACAAATGTCGACACCAAAGGCCGTTCAAACTTTCGGTAAAAAGAAGGTCCGCACTGGGATGCACACAATCACGAGGGACAGATCCGCTTACTCAACGTATGTTGCAGACCGCTACCGCGGTAGCCCACGCAAAGGAGGGCCGTGGCCTCATCCGTATCAATGGGTCTCCCATCAACCTTGTTCAGCCCGAAATACTCCGCTTCAAGATCTATGAGCCAATTCTTGTCGCGGGAGAGGAGTCCTTCGCACCTCTGGACATCCGAGTGCGTGTCAAGGGTGGAGGACACACCTCTCAAGTGTATGCCATCCGTCAGGCTATCGCAAAAGCCGTCGTTGCATACTACTCCAAGTACATCGATGCTTACAGCGCCATGGAGTTGAAGAAAAAGTTGGTTGCGTACGACCGCACGTTGTTGATTGCAGATCCCAGACGGATGGAGCCGAAAAAGTTTGGTGGTGCTGGTGCGCGTGCCCGTAGGCAGAAGAGGTGTTGTCCACATCACGCGTTTCCAGCTCGTTTACTGATCCATTCTCAAGTTACCGGTGAAGACCCATTATATTTCTACGGCATCATCATGTTATACTACTTGTCTCCCTGTTATGCCATGATAGTGTCCATGCAATAAAATGTATGACAATGAATGTCTGACTGACCGCTGTGTGTTTTCTGTACCATATTGCTTCCAGGGAGCAGGTCACGTGCTAGCTGTGTGCCGTTGGGCGCGCGTGTTTCAAGCACACTTAGTACTAGATCCTAAAACATGAAACTCTCGGAATTGTCGTTAACGCAATCCAGTGCTCAGCACCAGGGCATACTCGTCAATGCCCAGGGTATCCCGTTGAGAATCAACGTGCAGGCTGTAGAGCTAGAGGGTCGTCCCAAACTTGTCAGAATGTTGAAGGTATGCCAAAC
This sequence comes from Caloboletus inedulis, assembly GCA_038092355.1. NCBI lineage: Eukaryota > Fungi > Basidiomycota > Agaricomycetes > Boletales > Boletaceae > Caloboletus > Caloboletus inedulis. Next base: position 1,322 of record JBBPQD010000393.1, read on the forward strand.
TTGTTATGGCCATCCCGCGTTCCCGATTCCATCGTTTCCGTCTAGAGCTCAGGTGCACTCGTCGTGAGCAATGCCAAGGAGGCAGCTATCATCCTAGTTGACTCTACAACTGAGAGCGGCAAACGCCTCATCCGCACTTGGGGCCATGACGCAAGCAAGGCGGTGCTTGAACATACCTGGCCCCGGGCATCCATAGATGCGAGTCGGCCTCTGCTCGAAGCCGATAATTGGGGAGGCGCAATGACAATAGACGACGGAAAACCCGTTACCATTGATGGCGTTGTAGTGGACGAGGACGAACTTGAAGAAGTAGAGGCACTCGTAACAAAGTCAGTCACCGGATTCTTTCGCAACACCGTCCACTGATACACGCTACAAGAAGTCCCCTACCAACACCCAGGGTCACTCCAGTGGATCCCATGTCTCAACGACCCGAAAATACTGTCGCTGATCGCTCAGACACCACCCGATCGGAGTCCAGTATATTAGCACCACGCGCCATGGGACCCCCACCACCAGGGCCTCCGATAGCTCAGCCAGCCGTGGTCAGCGTAACCCTTCCAGAAGAACCGATGGCAGGCACACACGACAACAAACCACCACCACAAAGTCCTCTACCCCCGCCAGCTACACAACCATTACCCTATCCCCAACCCGCCTTATTCGTCCAACCATCCCAATCTCAGAATACATATGCGTACGCACCATTAGCTACTCAACAAGCTTACCCTTCTCAGCCCCAAGTGATGCCAACTCAGCCATTTGCGCATACTGGCTTCCCTTCTTCCCAACCACAAATGGCCCACGCTCCCAGCGTCCCCCATATTCCGTTTCCTTCTATTCAGTCCCAGACGATGCAGATGACGCCGAACACGACATCTAGTCATGGTGTGAACCCTCAGACTCCGAATCTTGCGACCATAATGACTATAATGGAGGTCGTGCGACACATGGATCAGGCGAGCTGGTTTAGCCAGAATCAATTTCCCGTTTCGCAACCACCAGCTAATTCCAATACCTCCACGTTCTCCGTGCAATCACCAGCCACACCCGCACCTGCACCTGCACTCTCAACCTCCATCTTTCAAGCAACCGGGAGATTTGAATCTCCCACTGTAGACGCATCTTCGTCCAACTCTCAGGACCAACTTCTCAACGACACTGCTACCTCTTCCCGCAGGTGCAGATCTGCTACAGAAGCTTCCGAGGATCGTTCCATGACACGAAATATCAAATCCTCTCGTCATCCGCCAGACCAAATATCAACTCCATCGACATCTCGCAAGCGCCCGTTCGTAGTCAAGTCCCATCCACCTCCGAAGCGGTTGCGTAAAGGAAAAGAGAAAGCAATCTCTACAGACTCATCCGAACATTCCGAAGTTGATGAACTCATGGAAACTTCCGACGGTTCGTATTCGACGCATTACCCCACTTCTCCATCTGCACGACCTCGAAAAATCATTGCACGTAAAAAACACGGAGAAATTTTCATGTCTGGGTCCGGGCAGTCATTGCGGTTCTTTGTACAAGTGGATCTTCATGGTCGGCACACCGTGGTCACAAACATCAAGGTGTGTTTAGATAGCATTCCCCACCGAAAACTTGATACCGACGGTTTTAATAGAAAAACAAGGGAAAGATCGTCAACAATATTGCAGATGCCGACTATCTGATCCTGTTCACTCGCTCTGATACCTTTCAAGGCCTTCTCAACGAGGCCATTGCTCTAGGCAAGTCTCCAATTCTGGCCGCCTTTGTAGCAGACTGCGTCGAAGAAGGTGCCTTGCTAGATGAAGCGGATTATGTCCTGGAATCCGTCTCGAAAGTCAAGCCTTTAAAACGAGGCCATCAGAGTGTCTCTTCTATTCGGGTCGAGACTTCAGAGACGTTATCCCATCAGACCAAAGCAGTGAAGCCTAAATCTTCTCCGGCCACAGGTGAGGGTAAGAAGTTGAGGGGGACTCCTTCGAAGCCTTCGATGGACAAGAAAATGAAGAAAGCACCAAATTCTGCACCGTCCAAACCTGCTGTCGAAGAAGGGAGGGATTCAACTACATCACGTTCCCCGACGCCTCCTCCCGCAGCGACGCGCCAATTGATGAAGAGTGGGAAATACCTGTTCACTGAAGTGGAGGACGAATACTTTCTTCGCCTCGCTAAGCATCACCTGACTCGTGACCCCACTATTTCCAACACTGCTTTAATACATAAACTATACAAAAAAGTAAGTGTAGCCTGTGATCTAGGTGTACTCAATTCACGTTCCCGATTTAGATGCCTCATCACTCTACCGCGTCGTGGGGAGCTCACATCGAAAAGAAAGTGAAGGGTGCACTAGAAGATGTTAGGAAGCGGGCGAACATTGCGAATCGGAAAGGTGTCAATGAAGCTGTAAACCAGAATTCATCTCGAGGGTTCGTAAATGAAGATACGCCCTCCAAGGGGCATATCTTGAGCACCGCCGAAGGGGACGGTGGTGTTTCGTCGGGTCCAAGTCATCCATCTCAAAAGGACCTGGAACGGCAAGATTTCGACGTGATCACTCAATTTTTTGCCTCGGGAGGAGGAGATGATGATGACGATGAGCGCGTTTGGCAAGAATTGGAGAAACATGTACGTATTGCCATCGTAATTGAGCCTTTCACCTAAGCGACTTGTGTTATAGCAACAATGTAGGTCTGCCAGTTCTTGGCCTGATTATTATGCAGCCCATGAGAAGCAGGTTTATACCCGTATCGAGGAGTTGATGAACGAGCGTGACTAGTGACTCGGTATTCTACGGTTGCCCGTGCATTACATTATTTTTGTATTTTTTGAAGTACCCTGAGTCGGCCGAAAGGTCATGGGATCAGAGAGATGCAAAGGTCTATTTGAGTGCGTGTTTTGGGCTGCTACATCGAAGATGGAACAGGAGGCGGATCAAGAGTGGGTTTGTGAAATATTGGTCGAGTCTTGAAAAATTTCTTTCGCTTCTCCTCCTTCTTATCTTCCGTGTCCCCAATTATTTGCCCTGCATAGTCGAAAGTAGCCATGGCCCCACCAACCACCGCACAGGAGCCGACAGCTATAGGTAGGGAGCGTGCTATGGGAAGGCATGCGTGAGACACGGAAATAGGTCACTACGCATGGTAAAACGTACTTCGAATACCCGCCAAAAACCCAGCTGCACATCCACCAGCAAGCCCGTTGAGTGCATCGTCAGTCTCTCGCTGATTTGCGACCACCGCCTCGGTGAATGCAAAGGCAGCGCCCATTGCAGCTGTTCAAGTATGGTCCACAAAATATAAAGGGTGGAGATGTTAAGGCGACACACCGAAAGTTCCAATAGTGCCTCCGGTGCGGGTCAGGAAACCAGCAGCACCCGCCGAGTGTGAAGCCAGCGCATTCTGCACTGCGCTGACGAATGCCCCCACTGCGCCTGCCTGGAGACCCGTCGTGGTCGCGCGGGACAGCGGTGCTTTGGGTTCGTATGCGTCCTGAACGGGTTCCGATGGTGCTTCAAGAGTGGCCATGTGAGTGATGAAGAAAGCTCAGCTTGTGGTTTTGGTCTCTTTCCATTTTCGGTTGGTCCACTACTCAACCATCCGAAATGTCCCTCGTCGTCGTTGAGGAGTCCTCCCGTCCGTTCAGGCTCAGCAAGACCCTCGATGTCTGTATCCCCTACATCTTCTGTAGTAGCGCCAGGCTGAGCCTACCATGCTGGAATAGCTTTCTTTCCTAGGCTCAGCTCACTCGATCGCTCATTTCCCTTGGGATGCACTGTCTTTACAAACATTATGGGCCGGAGAGATGGATAAGCCCGGGCTACAAGGGGCTTGGAGGATGATGACAGATCATTGGTCAGACACCATGGTTGTTGGTGGATCCGACGCTGTCGCCGTAGTTTCTCCCAGTCACCCCAGCAATGGCTTTTGCGTCAAAGTAACTCAGGACGACGGTCATGTTTGTATCCGGTGATGGTTGGCAATCACTCAGTTGACATCCCGTTCTCAGGACCCATTCCGTGCCGTCGCATGGGCTTTGTTAAATGAAGCCCCTCTCGACCCCTTGATAGTGTGTTCGCGAGGCCGCATACTCTACGTACTCGACGCGAAACAAAAAAGCATCGTCGGAAAGCTTAGGGGTCACGGCGGGGTAAGATGTTCGGTCGGTTCACGGTGTAGTTTGCGTTCCCTGACCAACCAGGCTAGGAAATCACTGCGATCGTGGTCCATCCTTCTTTCCCATATCTCATTTGTACATGTTCGAGGGACTTTACAGCAAGACTGTATGATCTGACGATGACACCACGCGACTCTCCCAACAACCCACACTGGCCCCCTTCTACGTTGCCTAGTCTCGGTGGCGCTCCACACGGTTTACAATCAAGTGAACCCGAAGGCGCTGGGATCGGTCGATGTGTGGCCGTCCTGTGTGGCGGGCCATCCGGTGGGCATAGTGCTGCAGTACTGAGTGCCGTGGGTAATGTTCCAAGACTCAACTGTCTTGACTCACCATAACTCAGTCATTTCACCCCACCTATCCGCTGCTGGCAACCTGTGGAGTACGTCAATATTCCTCGATTGATCTATCCACCTCAAATTTCATTTTAGCTTGACAGGGCTGTTAAAATCTGGTGTTTACCAAAGATGTCGTTCGAGGAGATGGCTCGCGAAGATAAGCCCCTCTTCAGCTCAACGCGCATCCACCAGGCGATGATCATGTCAGTAAATTGGTCAGTCATTAACGCCCCAATCAGATGATGAGCACCGTGACATTCCCAGCAGGTTGAGCCTAGACGTCCTCGCAACGCACAGCGCGCCAGCTTTGATGCGCCACAACGGGCAGAAGGAGAACGTATACCTTGCGGACGGAACAATCGCTATCTGGCGTTGGCTTGGTTTTGATCGTTTTTTCCCGCCTAACCAGCAGAAGCCATCAAAGGTGATGAGGGGTTGTGCATCGGTACGATCCGTGTCATTATTACTTGTGGATACTGAAAGCTCCCTGCAGGACTATCAGGAAAGCTGTGAGCATTTTTATTCCAGGCATAGCCACTAAAACCTGAGATGTTGTTTCCACAAGCTTCATTCAAATTATTATCGGTTGCACCCATATCCCAACTTACGCGTCATCTTCACATCGCATACACTCTTAGGAATAACTACGTGATCGCCATCACGCTGCCTGATCGAATACGTCTCCACAATGCAGCTGATTTTCAACCGCGACAACGGCCCTCTGTTCCACTTGACGAAAGTGATGGTGATGAGATTACCAATCTGAGCCGCTTGCATCTGGATGAAGAAGATGACGGAGAGCCTTTCGTTGCACCGATAGTATCTCAGAGGGTCGCCCTTTCGCCACCTCTCGATGGACACGAGATTGTCATGCCGAGAGTTGAGGACAGTTTGCGGGCTGTCGCACTCGGCTGTCATGGGTTGTCACTTATCGCACTGGGAGTCAATGGGCAAATATGGATCTGGACAAGCGCAGTGGACTAAGTTTCAGGCATCATTTCGCATTTGAATACCCGTAGGCTGTAAGCTCTGGGTGTGTGTACACAAGGTCATTCACGTATGAATAGAGGATTACCCTTTCCCAAAAACCGCCATTATGAGATCTTTGCGTTGGAAAAGTCTAGCTCCGGATGAGCGGCTTGAAACTTCTTCAGTGCCTAGGGAAGTGAAATAGTGAAGTGATGAGATAACCACGGACGTGAATGTTCGCACCTCCATCTTCTTTAACTCATCCGAACTGGGCATGCCCATTTGCTACAAGAAAGCGGCTGAGCCTCTGCGTTAAACAACAACGGATGCAAGGATACCTTCTGTTGATTGTCAAACTTGACAACACGGGCATTAGATGGAGTAGCAACCTTCCAACGTAAATCATACCATCATCTTCTCGACCATGCCCCTGCAAGTGCGTCAGCTTTCGATATGACAAGCGTGTCCATATCACCTACCTGGTCTCACCATCAAGATCGCTCAGCTTACTATTCTCCGGCTGAATCTTCCGAGTGTCGATCTTCGGATGATGGGTCAGAACGTTCTCCCACCACTGTTGTTTGTTGACTTTTTCAAGATGAATCAGGACGGACTCCTGATCCTCTGTGACGATGGTAAGATATAAGGACAAAGTGACATAGGTTCTCTTACCCAATGTCCAAGTGCTATCCTCGACTTTTATTTCCTTGCAGAGCTCACCATCCAGGATCTTATCTTTCCCTTTAAACCCAACACTGAGCTTTTTCTTCTGGACGATGATCGCGAGGTCCCTGGCGCGCGTCCCCTTTGGCACGGGAACGACGATATCTACTTCGCCTAGCTCCTGCCTCCAGGTGTATGGAAGCGCTAAGTCACAGTAGGTGTTCACCATCAGACACACAACCACGGACTCCTACCAGCCTGTTCGGAAGCTTCACGCTCCCTGTCAGCCTTGTCTTTGGCTTCCCTCTCTTCTTTTGAGAGCTTGTCGTACTCATCGTCGGACATGATGACGGTCGGAAGGCAAGATTCACTACACGTGACTGAGTGCTCTACGGATTTTGTTTATGCTTGTGTATTTCGTATAGTGACGCCTGAAAGTAACTTGGCCACCTTGCGACAGCTTCGAGTTGTCTGTCATCCACTCTCGTGGTCGTAGTGTTCGCCTCTGGTCGTTCGTTGTAATCTTTCAATCTGATGGCAGCTAATAATGCCTGGACCGACTTTGAAGTAAGTTGCGGTCATCGTGTAGCCTGCATCATTTAATCCCTCCCAGAATTTGCGCCATACTGTCAAGCATAATACTGTCGATAAACTCAAGCAAATCTTGACCGGCTTCAATGATCAGTGTCAAACTGTTTTTGTCAAGTCTGGAAAGAAGCAGGATTTGATTGAAAGAATCGTCCATCAAATGGACGCCTGGAGACAGTCGAATAACATAGAGAAATGGACCAAAGCTCAAGCCATCCTTTATCAGGTCCGTACTTCTGGAATGTGAGTCAAGGATGCTTGTATCTGTCTAAGTCTGTATGCACCCATCGAATGTGTGGCATCACATTATTTAGCGGTTTCGCATACCACAAGACATGAACTGCGCCGTGAGCATGTTGTTGATAGTCCGCTTATCTTTCTAGGTATTCTCAAAGTCGGTCAACAAGCTCGGCGGGAGTCCAGCCCATTCAGACAATGACCCCCGCATCATATGGTTCTACGACGGTATTCCCTGCAACCTCGACTGGCCGTTACGATCCATACGCGCCACCACGGGCGCCACCCCCACCAGTAAGCGCTGCAGCAGTTGCGGGTGTTTCCAAGCTTGGTAAGATATGAACCGTCTTCACACTACTTTTACTGAGGGGATTTCAGCTATGCGTTTCAAACCATCCCCTTTCTTCTGCATCGATCAGTCGGTGTCTGGAATCGCTGAGTGTCCAGGTTCGGTCCACACTCGTAGTGTATTTCACTTCATTGATAATCTAACAGAGTCGACAAGCTCGACTGATCGAAAGCAACAAAGTCTCACTTTCACTCTCAACAGCGAACACACTATGAGGCTGAATTCTACCAGGTATGTTCAAGTGTGCGTCGACCTAGCGCAACCTCATTATGATTCGCAGCCCCAAGTACCAGCTTCGGTTGTATTGCACTACTTCTACCTTTTACAGCCCGAACCCGACGGCTTTCAGGCCACCTGCCGGGCCCTGTCTCATTGAATTCCCACCGACGTGTGAAGTGCGAGTGAATGGAACGGCACTACAGGCTAATTTGAAGGGGCTCAAGAAGAAGCCTGGCACTGCGCCACCAGCTGACCTTGGCAGAATGGTGCGAATGAACGGTCAAAACCGCATTGAAATGGTATACGTGAACAGCCAGCAACCCGTTCAGCCCAAAGTAAGCAGTTTACAGAAAGTAAGATCGCCTGCTGACGTGTCGAAAGAAATTTTACATGATTGTATTCCTTGTCGAAGTGACCACAGTTACGCAACTAGTGGATAGGTTGAAGAAGGGCAAATACCGCAGTAGCCAAGATGTCCTGGCGGAGAGTGGGCTACTCTTCCTTTTTTTTTCTTACAACAAGCTTATTCCTTGTAACAGCGTTTAAGTCGTCGAACGATGACGACGAAATAGTTGCGGGTCCACAGAAGATGTCTTTGAAGTGTCCGGTATGTTGGGTTAACAAAAGTCGCTGCCTGGGATGATAATACATTCATCTGTAACAGCTGAGCTTCGTGCGAGTCCAGACACCGTGTAGGTCGACACTATGTGTTCACCCACAGTGCTTCGATGCGACTTCGTGGTTTTCTTGTATGGAGCAAACAACCACTTGGCTTTGTCCGGTGTGCGAGAAGGTTCTCAATCCCGACGATCTATTTATTGATGGGTATGTATTTGTATTGCCGGATGATCACCGCTTTCAATCCTTTTTTTCTCCAGGTATTTTGACCAAATTCTGAAGGAAACTCCAGAAGATGTCGATGATGTGGTGGTTGAGAACGACGGCCAATGGCATACAAATGATGACAAGTTTGGATCTCCCGCATGGCGGGCAACTCATCCTGTCGTCGCGTCGCATCACTATTCGCCGCCCCGCGAATCGTCGCCCGCATCTGTAGATGAGGAAGCGGATGCGAAAGCTCACGCGAAGAAACAAATCGAGATACTTGTTTTAGATTCAGACGACGAGGACGAAGGCCGAGTCAAACGCGAGCTGTCGATTTCGCATAGTGTTGGGTCGAGTTCGGTTCCCAAACCAGCACTTCTACGCACAGTGCCGGTCGCACAAGAATCTCACCAAGAAGACGTAATCGACCTTACTGGTGACTCTGAGGATGAACAACCGAGGTCACAGTCCTCGTCGCAGCTACAACCGCAGCCTCTACGGTCCTCATCGCAGTCACAGCCGCAATCTCTACGACCGTCTATGGAGAAGCGGAAAGCACCATCGGACGCACCCTCGCCCACGGAACAGATCTGGAAGAAGTCGCGAGTGGACGCCGTCACCAACAACCCGCAGTCGGTTCCTAGTACGCTTCCGGCTATCTCCCCTGTCGCAAGTGGTGCTGCACGATCATCCATCCCCTGTGGCACTGCGGGACCACTTCCCCAGACAGCATACGCTGGACCTCCTTTGCCCCCGTTGCGGTATGTGGCACAAGCAGGTGGGGGATATATCTCACCGGTCGGGGCAACTACAGTGGGGGAGAATCACCGCAGTGGTTATGAGCAATATAGTGGGAATTATAATTATAGCGCTCAATCTGGTGGATCTGTATCGCGTTCTGGTGTTTGGCCGTAGTCGGGTGAGAGGGTTGAACAAGGATGTATGATAGCAGTACGGTAACCGACACCTTACATATAATACTGGGTAGTAATTGCAACAAATATCATGCAAGTTTGAAGTGGGTGTTGAGTCGGGCCGGGATGGGCCGGTCCGTCGGTCAAGAGCGTGAGAGTGTCGACATTCCGGAAAATCCCGCAGACTGTCAAAAACGCGAAACTTTTTTCGGTTGTCTCTCATCCTCCATCTTCATCCTTCCCCACTCAGCTTCTTAAAAATGGCCGACGTGAAAAAGGTCAAGTCTCCTCAGGACTTCATGAGTTCGTGTATCTCGTTCCTCGTCGTCGTCGTCCATCTCACTCTCTCTCTGCAGTCGATTTCCTCATGGGTGGTGTCTCAGCTGTATGCATCCTTTTTCACCCTTTTGTTCGACCTCATCCTCACTATCCGTTGTGTAGGCCGTCGCTAAGACGTCAGCCGCACCCATTGAGCGAATTAAGCTGTTGGTGCAAAACCAGGATGAGATGGTGCGTCGTCCATATGTGTTCTCCATCCAGCTCACCTGGCTTTCAGATCAAGCAAGGTCGTCTTGCCGCACCATACAAGGGTGTCACAGATGCTTTCGCTCGTACCTACAAGGAAGAAGGTCTCGTCTCGCTATGGCGTGGAAACACCGCGAACGTGATCCGTTATTTCCCCACTCAGGCCTTGAACTTTGCCTTCAGTATGCCTATTCATTTTCTATGCTCCTCAGTATTTAATCATTGACCTACAGAGGACTACTTCAAGTCACTTTTTGGCTTCAAGAAGTCGGAGGGGTACTGGAAATGGTTCGCTGGTAACGTCGCCTCTGGTGGTGCCGCCGGCGCTTCATCGCTTCTCTTCGTGTACTCTCTCGATTATGCCCGTACTCGACTTGCCAACGATGCCAAGTCCGCGAAGGGTGGTGGAGCTCGCCAGTTCAATGGTCTTGTCGATGTCTACAGAAAGACGCTCGCATCCGATGGTATTGCGGGTCTCTACCGTGGCTTCGTCCCATCGGTGGTTGGTATCATTGTCTACCGTGGTCTCTATTTCGGGGTCTATGATTCGCTCAGTACGTTGTTTGTTTACCTCTTGTCGATGAGTATTGATGACCCCCTGCAGAGCCCGTTGTCCTTGTGGGTGCCCTTGAGGGATCGTTCTTGGCGTCATTCTTCCTTGGATGGGGTGTTACCATTGGTGCTGGTCTTGCGTCGTACCCTCTCGATACTATCCGGTTGGTAACTTTTCCTGGATCGACCCATGTGTTTCTGACCTGTTCTTTAGTCGTCGTATGATGATGACTTCCGGCGCTGGTGTTCATTACAAGTCGATGTTTGATGCTGGGTCACAAATCGTTGCCAAGGAGGGTACCAAATCATTGTTCAAGGGTGCTGGTGCCAACATTCTCCGTGGTGTCGCTGGTGCTGGTGTTTTGTCATTATACGACAAGCTCCAACAGGTCTTGTTTGGCAAGGTTTATTCTGGTGGATCTGGCTAGATGGTTATGTTGCATGTCCTCTGGGCCTTGGCTCTGTCCTCTCATTTTATCCCTTGTCATCACATATCTCCATAGACTTGTTTTTATTCCCATATCCCTCTGGCATTGACATCCGAGTATGGACAGTTTACATGCTCTCACACTAGTAGCATTTCTGCGAATGCAGTGAATGTCCCCCGCCAATCAGTTGGATGTGAGCTTGACCACGCTTTGAACCCCAGCACCAACTTGGTCTTGTCCATGAGATGCTTTCAAACTCGGTCAGTGAAATGTAGCAAACTCTGCGTTGTGCTTCCCTGTCGCCGTGACTTTGCCATGTCTGCACAATTCGTCCTGCGGCCATACCAGCAATCCTGTCTGGACGCATGCCACGCCGCCCTGCG
>JBBPQD010000394.1:0-12469 GCA_038092355.1 Caloboletus inedulis
GCTGCAGCAGCTACACTCTCATTATACAAGGACAATTGAATATGGCATCTGGACTGATGGGCATGTTGATCACGGTCCTGTATCCTCTTTTGTTCCTCCTGCGAGTGTGGCTGCCTGTTACAACCAAGTAACAATGGTACACTGAAGTGTACTGCCTAAGCCTCTAGCTAGACGAGCTAGGTGATGCATTTGAGGTGAGACGACCTCAGGGCGATGACTTCCTATAGGCTGGATGACCCTAAAGGGTTTGCCTAGACTTGAGCGGGGTGACCACTAGGGTTGGCTCAAGAGACGATGTGTTCCTCTGAACACTGAGACAATTGAGTACTCCTCTGAGTACAACAATGTGCTAGACGAGCACAGGGATAAGGAGAATGTGATAGACAATCACAAACTCAGAAGGGATGGTGAGCTTGACAATACACTAGATTGTGTAGATCAAGGTTAAAGTTACAGGAAGCGGAGCGTGAACCTTATATACTGCTGCCTGGTAACCTTAGGGCAGGTGAGAACTAAATAAGGAAAGGCTAAATAAGGAATCCTCGGATGAGGATGGAATCAGAAGAGCATAGGTAAGAACTGGGATGGAAAGAATAGGAACAGAATGAAGAGGAACGGAAGGAAAAGGAAAAAGCCGGGTCGTGGAAAGTAGGATCACGAGGCTGTGTGTAAGAGAACACAGCCGTGGCCAGGCAGTGTCTGTAAAGAGACTAATATAAAATAGAGAGAGAAGAGGGACGTAGCAAGTGGGGTGGGGGTGGGGCGCTATCCAAGGTGGTAACCATGGTCTAGGCGAGGAGATGAGGGAGGGGAAGGTGAGGGAGAACAAGGTCTACCGCTGGTAGGTGGTGCAGGGAAGATAAGGGTGGGGTTCGCTAGGGCGACGATGAGGGCGAAGGTGACAAGGGAGAGGAAAAAGGTGTCCCCTAGGCCGGCATCCATGGTGAATCGTAACACTGCCCATGACTGTGTGTCAGCTTTATACAGCCAGCACTGCTGCTGATAGTAGTACATGCCTGCTGTAACCTGACCTAACTTTAGTAATATTCAGCCCATTCACCCCTTGAGCCATCTTGCTACATCAAAGCTAATCCCAATCAAAACATCTGTTAGTCTTGAAGCAGGTCTTATTGTTCCCTTTGCATCCAAGCTTCTTTCATCCTATTCCCTCACTCATCTTTTTTTCTTCCAGAATGTGTTGTCAAGTCCCTGGGTGCTCAACAATCTTTTTCTCCAACAAGGCTCAGAAGCATGCCAGTGATTTTCATTCACAATATTGAACCATCAGATATCAAGGTAGCATATATGTGCTCTCCTTTCATCTATAAGCTAAGAAACTCACAGGTGAAACCATTTCCATCCACCCGGATCCTACATCAGGCAAGTTGTCATGCCCATGTGGCAACCCTGCCCATGCTCAGTTCAACTATCAAAAGATATACATGTTATGCTGCAGGACCCCACATTCAATTGAACCTGATGCCAGCCCCAACAATTTAAACCCATTTCCTCATATTACAGGTGACAATATCAACAGTCCCACCCCCATAGTCGACAATATTTCCAACCCTGATCCTCTTGTGAAGGAACCCCCCTTCACCAGCATTGATTATGATCTGATCCCTGATCATTCATTTGACATTCCTGTCGATGCTGAAGGTGCTCTCCATTTGGAGCAGGTAGTGACTCAGGAGCCTTCTGAGTTCCATGTTGAAAATGAGAATTCTGTCCCTTACCACCCACCAGACGTGACTCAATACCCCACCCATTTTCCTAACTCAGACATTCCAATGATGGGCTTGTCATCTCTGTTGATATCTGAACAGCTTTTGGCCCTGGGTTTGTCTATTGACCCCACCCATCGGTTAACCATTTGCCTCTCCTACGCCAGCCCTATACAATATACTGCTGCATATTCACATCTGCTTCAGTATCACAAACAACCCCCCCAATTTCGATCCTCCTTTCCTTCCAAGAAGAAGCTTGCTGCAATGCTTGTTCAGCTAGGTGCAGATAAGCCTAATGATGTCTTTTCCACGGCTATAACCCCAATTTCTGGTATTTCCATCATTGATGCATACAAGTGCACCATTCCTGGGTGTAAACCTACCACCCTATGTTCAGACAAGAGACAGTTCAACGAGCACTGCCAGAAAGAGCATGTGGAATGTCCAGCCCAACAAAGGCACTTCTCCATCATTAAAGCACAGCCTCTATGTTTGCAGCTGAGTCACTGCTGTCTCGTCAAGATTGCCCATACCCAGTCACCCTCTTGTGGGACTTTCGTGGAGGAAATTGAGGCCCAACTGGCTTCTAACAACTTCTATGCCATGTCCGATATATTTCAACCCTCTACCAACCAACATACCAAAGGAACTGTCTTTGCACAGCTAGGTTGGGATCGGCTTCTTGATGGTGTCAACATACGCTTCCTTTGGACCACCGTTGCTTTACCCAAAGTGTTACAACTACCCCGGATAAGGATAGGTGTAGACTTGAAGGGGCTCAAGGTTCAAGGACTACTTGACAGCGTTGAAGAGTAGGACGAAGGGTGCTAGTCCTAGGCGCGTTCCTAGGAGAGCGTTCGATGTTCAAAGGTTTCAAAGGGGCCTCAATACGGAGTCAGTGTTCACTTGAAAGTAGAACGAAGACTTAGAGAAATCCAGGGGAGGAAAGGAGACGATGTAGATAGCTCAAGTAGGTCTAAGCTAAAGAGACATCATAGAGAAGGTTTGGTTTATATAGAGCCTTAGTCTAAAGATTAAGTAAGCAAAAGGAATGTGATGGAATCGCATGGAACGATGACTAAGTGTGAAAATAGAATGTGAAAGAACACGAAGGAAGCGTTAGTAATACAAGACGTAGAATGTGACAGAATGTCAAGGAATGATGAGAAATCAAAGAGAAAAGAAGGTATGAAGTGGGGCTTGAACAGCGAGGTACACGTAGAGCAAGGAAAATGTAAGCATAGTAAGGAAAAGAATAGGGGTTAAGCGAATCGTAACACAAAGACTCAGAGTCTGCATATGTTAAGCTTGTTCATATGGCTGGGCTCTACTATGCCTCCCCTGGCCTCCCACAGTTTATTTGGAATGGTGACATGAGCATCCTATCTGTTGATGGCTTTCCTTTAACCATCAATCGCCTTCGAAAATCTGCGACATCTGTCCAGGAGAAGATGGAGGGCCACATAGATAACCTCACTTTATCCATTGACTTCTCAGATGCAATGCAGTACATCGATTCTCACATGAACCCAGAAAACCCCGAGATGTGGTTTATTGATCAGCCAAGGAAGGACCTTCCAGGCACATCCATTGTCTCTCAAGATCCTAATAGCCTAGCAAAATTTTCACACCACCTTTTTGAAAAGATGACTGTGGATGGTCCATATTTCACACTGAATCATGCCACTCTTGTATCTCATGGGTGTGAGTCACACCTATTGTTCGTTTCTTATCCCCCTAACACCCCCAGCTGAGATTTGGTGTTGGATCACTGAGCTTGATGAGCTTGTATCCGCCATGTACTATGCAATCACCCTGACCTGGGGTGGGGGGGCTTGCAGCATTGAATGTGATCACCTAAAGCACACCATCCATGGGCAAGGGGACTGCCATGTTTTCATTCTCAATGGCATGCTTTCTATTGCAACAACTTATGTCAAGACGTAGCACTTGCAAGGCCATGGTTGACTTGTCATCCATACTCCAATGCATTCCATCTCTTGCCTTGTTGTCTTTACACTCAGCGTCCTTTATCCTGTGGCTACAAAGCTTGCCTTTTATGTGATGGATCCAACCAAAGCTCAGAGCTATTTAAGCTACCTCTTCATCCATCATGGCTCCATCCTCAACAGCAGGTCCTTTTCCCTCATTCTTCAGAGCTACACTGAGAAGTATCTGGATCTGTCCTTAAACCTCAGGGACTACCACCAAGTGATGTGCTTGATGCTCTGCTCTCTAGCTCGAGCAGACTTTGGAATGCCTGATGAAGATGACCATGATCTGGCTGCAATCCACACACAGTTTGGACACTCAGCAGCTGTTGCAGATGCTCACTATGGCATCCAGGGTACTAATTACCTTTCTTTGGTATCCCATTCAGCCGTTCGCTCAATATAGTGCATTTCCACCAAATGGCATGCTTGTTTGCAGGGTCCCAGTTCCCATTCTTCCTCTGATAGCAGCCTCTTTGCTGACATGGACCATGCTACCCAACTGATCAAGTCATTCAAGGCCCCCCTATCCTCTTTAGTTCAATGAGCGACCCAAGAAGGCATTGAACAGTTCTATCATACCATTCTTCCCCACTGGACTAGCATCTTGCAAGGCCTTGGGTCAGATCTCATGTCCTATTTCACCTCAATGTTCTTGGTGTCATCACCCTCCCTTTCTCAACAGCTATTCCCGCTTGTGGTTCATCCCCAGCTTGCCTCTCGCATTCAGCACCTGTTTCCTGATACCAAAGGCTTCTCATTTACCTCCCATCAACAGGCTCAGCTCATTCAGAGCTCCCTCACCAATAACCATGTTTTAGCGGTCATGCCAATGGGAAGCGGGAAAAGTCTGGCCTTTTTTTCTGCCCCTTTACTGAGTCACACCGGCCTTTTCATTGTCGTGACACCCTTTGTTGCCTTGACAAAGGACATGTATCGACAGTTAGCTGGGTATCCTATCTCTGGTGGAAAATGGTCCAGCAATGTCAGCCCTTTTGATGCCCAGCTAGTCATTGTCCCAGCCCACAAAGCAGCCACCACCCATTTTTTCTAGTGGGCTCATGCATGTTTGGAACAAATCCATCGGGTATCCTTGGATGAGTCACACCACATCATTGTCTCTGACTTGTACAAATCCTGCTTCAAGCTCTTCCATTTGCTCACTCAGCTGAAGAAACTCATCACATTCCTTACTGCAACAATGCCTACCCATTCCATTCCCATCCTCTGCAAAGCCATGATGATAGACCCATTGCTTCTTAGGGTTATTCAAGCCCCTGTGTCTCATCGAAATGTAGGGTATCATGTCATTCATGTAGCTGAGTCATGCCTGGTGAAGGAGACTGTGGCAGTCTGTCACTCCATCTGCCTTCAGCCCCACGAGTGGGGAATCATTTATACCACCAGTATTGCATTCATGCATGAGATTGCTGCTCAGCTTTTGATCCCTGCCTATACCAGCTGCCTCCTTCCTGATGAGCAAAAGAACAAGGAGGAAAAGTCACATCACTTTCTCACATGGCGCTTGGGACAAACACCATGGGTTGCTGCTACCATATGCTTTGGTGAGGGCATTGATTTTCCAAGTGTTCGGTATGCCATCATTGTGGAACCAAGGCAGATGCTCTCCTTTCTTCAAGAATTGGGGCATCTTGGCCGTGATGGCCTCGCATCTCACTCCATAATCATATGGAGCACCACCCTAGCCATACCCCCTGCAGATGACCCTGATCATTCTGGGAAATGATCCATGGCCCACTTTCTTCAGAGCAATTCCTGTCGGAGGCTTATGTTTCAGCAGTTTGATCCAGGTGTCCACTCCTGTGTGTCCTCTTCTGACAACATCCTATGTGATTTCTGCGACAATCTTTCCAAGGTATTTAATATATTCATTCTCTATTCCAAGTCTGATTTGGTTTTCTAGTCTCCAGAGCTCTTTGTTTCCATCCCTGTTCAGTTTGATCTTCCTCTACAACCTTACTCTAAGGTCCTTAATTCCACCCCCACCTCCATCACTGTTGAAAGCAATGGTATGGTGATTGAAGAAGGATATAATCATGGAAAAGAAGGCATGGATAAACTACGAACTGTTATAGCTCATATTGCTGCCATTGGTTGTGCTGATTGCTGGGTTCTTGGGGAGTTGCATGTAGCCTTAGGATTGCATACCCACGATCGTCCATATGTCTTCAACCCCCTCTTGTCCAGCCTCCATGCCAAGAAAAGGGAAGAAAATGTTTTTTGGCCCTCTTGCTTTTGCTATTGGATTCCCTTTCAAGCACCCTGTAGCCACCCAAGCATCAAAAAGTGTGACCATATACTTCCTGAGCAATGTCCCCATTCTGACATTCGCCATCTTATTCCAAGCATCCTTTCCTTAGTTTATGTATATGATAACTCTTCCCAATGCTTTCTTTCTCAGCTTTCTACCATACTATCCATTGACCCCCCCCTTTCCTACTCCATGTCTCCATTTCTTCAGTGGATCACAGAGCCTGCACATTCACCTGATGGTCTTCCCAACTTCACACAGTTTTTGATTACATTTTCAGAACTTTTCAATAGATAGTTGATGGAGTTGGAGTGGGTGTCTCAACAACAAGAAATGCATGGCATAGCATTCAGAGGGCAACATGTTAATTTTCCTCTCATTGATTTCATCTAATTCATCGCTTTTGACCTGGGTTATATGGGTCAACAACCTGTCCAAGAACAGTGCATAGCTTGGGTGCTTCTCCTCTAACCCTTACACAATAACCATCCTGTTCAATATAGGCCCTAAATAAATGCTTGGGGCCCACCCCTGCTTGTCATTTTTCTTGTTCAACAGTTCTCTGGATTGAGTCACTCCACCTTTCCAAAGTTCTACCATGCTCACGTGTGGTGAAACCATCTCTTGAATGGTCTAACCTAACATTGTATTTCTTGACTTGTTTCTAGCACACAAATGCACTACCAGCATATGGGGAGAAAGAGGGCATCTTAGATGGCTGTAAGTACATGTTCTGCCACTTTACCATTTCTCCCACCAATTTTATATAGTGTGAGCATTGCCATCCCCTGTTACAATCTGGTCGCCCCCTATTCTTTTCTCCTCTATGCTTACCAATTATCTCCATCGTCCGTACCTCGCTGTTCGACCCCCGCTTGGTACATTTATTTTCCCTTTGATTTCTCACCGTTCTGCGATGTTCTATCATGTTCTTTGCTTCTTGTATTACTAATACTTCTTTCATATTCCTTTCTCACTTAGTCATCGTTCTCTGCGATTCTATCACATTCTTTCCAATTACTTAATCTTTGGACTTAGGGTCTATATAAGCCTTGTCTCTCAAATGATGTATCTTTAGCTTAGACCTACTTGAGCTATTCACATCATTTCTCTTCTCCCTACAGAATTCTCCCTAAGTCCTCGTCCTACTTGAGAGTGAACGCTGCTTCCGTCTTGAAGCTCCTTTGAACCTTTGAACCTCGAAACCTTGCCTAGGAGTGCGCCTAGGGCAAGTCTCCTTTGTCCAACTCTTCAACACTGTTGAGTTGCCTCTGAACCCTCAAACCCTCAAACCTTTTCAAGTCTACACCTATCCTTATCTGGGGTAGTTGTAACATCTCCCAAGCAATGCCCATGAGCGAAGGCATTGAGAGAAGCTGCAAGTGACCTGCTATATCATCATTTTAGCTTAATTGACACATTTTAACCCCCAGACAAGGTGCTGCCAGTACCAGTAACAATATAGGTTAGTTCCCTCATCTATTTTGTATGCATTGCTTATGTTTGAATAGTGAGTGCAAGGGTGACATGAAGGAGGGGAGGTTGATGAGTCACTCCCTCCTCTGTTACAATTGATAATGGACACCAACCAGGGGGATATCTTTTTCCTTTCCCTCATCACCCTCGCCCTCATCATTGTCCTTATCCAACCAACTCTTCTCTTCTCCACAACATCATCTCTTGATATGTGCCCCTCTCCTCTGCCCACTCGTCCTCTGTCCCCACAGTCAGAGCAGGGTTATCACTAGGGATAGAGCAGGAATGCCTCTAGTAGTGTCTACCCACTACTCCAGTCTCTCTTCGGCTGTGCCCCTCCACAGCCTTTAACTATGTTTTCTCTTCCCTTTTGTCTTATTTCATTTTCACAGACACTGCCTCGTCTTGGCTATGCACTCTCATAGCCCCATAATTCCTACTTTCTCTGGTCTATTCCTATTTACTCCATTCTGATTTCTCCCTATGCCTTTCCAATCCCGTCCTCACTTGAGGGTTCTTTATTTAGTTCTTCCTTATTTAGTTCTCACCTGCCCTAAGGTTACCAGGCAGTAGTATATAAGGTTCACGCTCCGCTCTTTGTAACTTTAACCTTGATCTACACAATCTAGTGTATTGTCAAGCTCATCCTCCCTTCTGAGTTTGTGATCATCTATCACATTCTCCTTGTCTCTGTGCTCATCTAGCACATCATTGTACTCAGAGGAGTACTCTATCATCTCAATGTTCAGAGGAACACATTGTCTCTAGAGCCAACCCAAGAGGTCGCCCCGCTCTAGCCTAGGCAAACCCTCAGAGGTCATCCCGCCTGTAGGAAGTCGTCGCCCCGAGGTCATCTCACCTCAAACACATCGCCTAGCTCATCTGGCTAGAGGCTTAGACAGTACACTTCAGTGTACCATTGTGACCCAGTCATAACATCCTCCAAGGAAGTGAAGGTAAGCAGTTTGATTCCACGCATTATTTATAGCCTGATTTTATTACAAAGGATGTGCAGCTCAAGCATTGGACAATGAGGGGAAAGAGGAAGGGAAGAGGAACAGGTGTGTACTAGGGATCTAGAGATATGCTATGCTACATGAGGATCTAGCAAGGTGTACATGAGGATAACATGTGTATTAGTACAGCCATACATGAGGTAGAGGTGAGGTAGGCAGTGTACATGTGCAGGCCATGGGGCAAACATGTGTTGAGGCAGCGTGCCATACATGATTGGTGAGGTGTACATGAGGCAGTGACCTGCGTGAAATTCCTTCCATGGGGAGTCATGGTGTCAATATACTATGTAACTCTTTCACCAACCAGTAGAATCAGTCAAGTCCTTTCCATGACTTGCACCATTTCTCCCCATGACATGAAACCATCGCTCATTTTTTACTATACTATACATTACATTATGGACTACCTTTCCACCAATTTTCTTTTCCATATCCTTCTTACTTAGTTTTATATTAATTTTCTTTCCTGACCCATGTCAAGGAACGCTTTCTTTTGGGATAATCATTTTGTGAGAAACCCCTGGGAAATACCTGACTTAGCAGGGAAGAAAGTGTGGGAAAGGGGCCTGGTCTTATCATGGCACAGCCTCCCCTTATCTTATCTAGAGAGGATCTATGAAGAAGATCAATAGGCATCTAACTTTTAGATTACTTCCTAAGTGCTCTAGAGGACAGTAGCTGCTTACCTGATCAAGAAAATCAGGGGCCTATTTCCTTTCAGTAGTTATCTACCACTATTCTAACTAGCCAAGAAGGCACTAGAGTAGAGTGGTGAGAAATACTGATAGAGCTTTATCAGAAAACTAGCTAACAGAGATTAGCAAGGAGACTACTAGAGTCTTTCTGTTTTCTGCCCAGCTTGAGTTACCTTCCATTAGCTAGATCAATATAAGTGGACATTAGTATCCCATTGACTAGGGTGTGAAGCAAGCTCACTCATTTGGCCAAGGCCTCATCTTTGCTGTCAAGCACAACTACTACGAGTACTACACTATTAAGCTAGTAACTGTTACGCCTTTGTAACAATGGTACACTTGAATGGTATTCAAGTCTAGTACCTGCAGAGCAACCTCTGTTACTCTCATTGTTCGAAGACCGATGGATAGAGGTTTTTACAGGATGGAGTAAAGGCTGTCACTGAGGGGAAGCGAAGGAACTTGAATACACATGTATTAGTGTAGATCAAGGTTAATCTCTACAACAGGAGCGAGAGACATATATATACTGCCTGATAACCTTAGGGCAGGTGAGGCTTTAAATAAGGTAAGAGCTAAATAAGGGGATGACCAAATGAGGCAATGGTAGCATGAGGAAAGTGACTAAATGGGGAGTTGCCAAAGCTAGCCGACAAGACGGGGATTATAGGATCACGAAGCTGTGCGTAAGAGAGCACAGCCAAGGAGATATAAGTCCGATTCACAAGATAAATAAGGAAAACTATCCGGAATGAGAAATGGGAAATAGGTCCTTCTCGAAGAGCTCGTCCATGAGGTCTTCGGGTAAAGTGAGCCCGTGGGATAGTTCCTCCCAAAGGTCTCGTACGGGGTGATCTAAAGCGGCGGTTGAAGGAGAGGGAGGAGAAAATGAATAGGGGGTGGACTCCGTCGTAACAGTAACCCTTTTCACTCTCCACTTTATACAATCCAATTGTTGTTTGAAACTAATCCCTTTAGGAGAAGGTAATTACAAAACCACCCGATAGACATCACCTTGTGATTGACATCAGGAAGAACACCCATGTTACTGAGCTGATTGTATTCTTGTTTCTTGTTTACTAACCCTTTGACTGCCTATTATTTAGACAGTGACAATCTGCTAGCTGTGGTCAAAAATCTATTTGATAGCACAGAGAGAAATAAATCAGTTGACTACTCCTCTGGAATCATCTTAGAATTTTTGAAAGAAGACACTGGGTTCACTGAAATATAGGTTTGGATATTCAACCACCATTCCTCAAACTTATTGATTTCTCCTTTGAATTCACCAGGATCAGCAAATACATACTTCTACTTTGCCCATCCTGCCTGAGGATGGGGCAGTTGTTGACATAGCGTTGAGTTGGGCGTTAGCCTGAGCAAGATTATTTCTAGTAGCAGCAAGATTATTCTCAACTTCCATAGTATATGTTGTCATCAGTCCCAGCTGAGTGGCAATTAGCGCAAGTTGGCATCGGGATCCCCTGCATTTTGAAAATCAGCCAGGAAGAGGTTGGAGTTGAACTGACGTGGGTTGAACGACATAGTGGACAAGAAGAGTTTTTAGATTAGATTTACAAGTGATATGAATCAAGCAAGAGAACTAGGACATATATAGAAAAAGAGTTTTACTTAAGTCTGGGAATAGTATCGTTGGAGTTTATTTCCCAAGTGTCTCCAACATCTTGTTCCTGTTCTTCTTCTGGTGCTGGCAGTTTGGCTTCTTCTGGTTGTGGTTCAGGGGTAGGTGGCATAGATGCTTCTTCGCTGGTGAGGTTAGTTTGAAAGTTATTAAAGAAAAATTGGCTAGCAATTTGTTAAAGGATAAATGGAGAAAGAGAGGTGAAAGCCCAATCAATCCAATCAGGGGAATTCTTCTTGGGTTCGTCTACAGCAAGAGGCTGTGTGTTCCAACTGTTAGCAGTATCAAGATTTGGGTTAGGTTGGTCCCAACCAGATGGCATAGGTTCCTGAGTGGGTTTTTCTTTGGGAATGGACTTATATCCTGGAACCAATCTCTGACTATGAAAGTGGTATGGAAAGCCTTGCAATGGATTTCAATACCGAAAGGGTGACCATGGGGCACAGTGTGGTGAATGAGAAAGATCACAAAGATGGATAGTACAGTGAAGATATATAGAAATACGAAGAGGTACTGATTCATACAAGTTTTCAATGAAGTTGACGAGATTGTTTCAAGATGTGAGAGTAAGGGGAATCAGGTGCGTAAGCCTTGCCCAATTTGAGTTTAGTGAGTTTGATAATGTGAGACTGGAAGTGCTTCTTTTGATTGGGGTTTAATTTTTGATGCTGCCTTAGGCGATCCAGATCTTATTTAACAAGAGTCTCATCACTATCTTCTTCATCTGACTCAATAAAAGGGGCTGGGCGACAAGGGTGAATATAGGTGGGGCAGGGAGCGAAGCATGGTACTCTTGGGTCTGGTAAGACAATGAGAGTGGCAATTGTGATTCTACAAGAAACGTGCAGGCCTCCTAAGTATGCTTGTAGGTCAAAGAGAAGAGATACAATGACGTAAGAAAGGGGGAGGTTCAGGGCCACAGAACCAGTGGTGTGGTACAAGATTATAATGAGCAATAGCAGCTCAATGTGGAACTCCCTCTTCACGATGAAGTTATTCCTCAACACGATTTCAAGCCTCGTCAAGTCTCTGATGCCTCTTGTTGCTCTCTTGTTCCTGCTCAATGCCAAGGTGTATCCCTTCTCTAATAATATCCAAGAGCTCTGACAGAATGAATGCTTTGTGTATAAATTAATTGATAGGTTCCACAAGTGTGGTCCCTGTGAGGGTTGGGGAGAAAGCAGTGGTGTTGGTAAGGGCGGCACAATGACTATTAACTTGGTCCCAGTTGACCAGTTGCTCAAGTGGAGTAGGCAACCTTATTGGGGTTGCGGGGTGATAGGGCGGTGTGCCAGCAGTAGATGTACCATGCCGATAAGGTGAGTACCGAGGGGCTGGACTGTGTATATGGTATGACGAGAGCCGGCTAGATGGCTCCTGAATGCTAGGTGGATATACTAAACTAGGTAGTGTGCTAGGGGCGTGTTCTCTTTGTGTCTCCTCAGCTTTGTCAATACAAAGGGGGACCACGATGGAAAGTTCCTCTTATTTGATGGACACTAGATGGATGGAAGGTGGTGTTCAGTGGCTAGCATGTGTAACAACGTCCAGAGGTTTCCTACTGTTAACTAGATATCGAGTGTAGCGTTTGGGTAGCTAATCCAAAGGTGATTTGATAAGTCTTGTCCTAATGAAACGACCAGCATTTAC
>JBBPQD010000395.1:0-12460 GCA_038092355.1 Caloboletus inedulis
CCGTTTTTGAATGGCGTGTAAACGTAAGTTGATCGTGGTAGTACTAGCGATAACGAACCGACGGCCCATCACCGTGATCACCAGTTCGCGAGTCCCCTTGTCAGCTGGCAACATACGAAAAAAGGTCCGATGTGACGACGCTTATTCATAACCTGTGTCACAACAGGTTATGAGCCCCGCAATAACACTTGCCACCACGATGGTTGGATCTCGCCGACCGATCGTTCGCCTCCCCTAACCAAAATCAATTGGCTAACACGCGCGACTCAACTACGCCATATCGCGCAGCAATGACCATTATGATCATTCAAAGTTGCCCTTGCCATAATCGCCCCTTGGCCACAGGGGTGGGGGCAGTGAGACCCGTCACCCAAACGTGTTTGAGGGCGATCGAACGTCCGCGGCGACTCACCACGTCCGTCATTTCACTGAGCGTCATGCGATAAAAAAGTGCGTAGATGAAGATGATCAATAGCGATAGCACCACCTGCTGATACCTCCAAATTTGATACTTGATCCGACGGTCGTGCGGGACGATCGAGGGATACTTACCGAGGGAATGGCGACATTAGAAAATAAATAAAATAAATACAAAAATAATGATAACAAAGACGGCCAGGGCAACGCGTGGAGGTGTGTGGCGGAAGTAGTGCCGCATCTCGCACCTCCATCTCATGTATGCCCACTTAGCTTCTTCTACTCATCCAAGCGACCCTATCACGGAACTAACCCCATTCAAGTTTTCTCAGACGAAACAGTGACGCATGGTTGGCGTGATCGGAGAAGCAAGAAGAAAAAAGGATCGAGCATGCCAACAATGCGGAAAAGCGGCAATGAACGCATTCCGCGATCCCAAATATACGTGCGTGCGCGGACAAGTTGGGCAAAAGGAAACCACCTGATGACCGGAGAGGCCCGCGAGCCAGTGTGAGTCGGTCATGATCGATTCGTAATAATGGAGTCAGATGAGCATGTTTTATAGCGCGAACGTCCACCAGGTGCGCAGCTTCCTGGTGGAATTCCGGTGAAAGGCTGATAAGGGGTTCCTACATGAGCGGATCTGAGATTGCCCCGGGTGGTGGGTTCCCGCCAAGCAATAGAAGCGCTGAAGCGCATGGAAAACATCGAAACACGTCAAAAACATGAGGGGAAAAACTCGATGAAGCAGTCGTGCATACCCGCATGCTGCATTTAGCATTGCTGCTGGCACCTGTGACAGAGCACTGTAGACTCTGGGCACGTTCTGCGGCCATACCCTCGGGGCGAGATCATTCTTCAACGCTTGCGGAAATTCTCATTCATACACGGCAAACAGCATTGCGACCGATCAAGAGGGGGAATGATGGCATGATTGGGGACAGGTCGGCGACGCGTTAAATGCGGCTGTTCGGACGACCTTCCCTGTCGACCCGCACAATCAGCGACAGATAGCTTCGATTTCCTCATGATAGACGCTGTGGTATAAAAGCCAACCACAAGCATGCGAAATTAATATATATATAGATTACGGTGCCAGGCAAAGAGCGCCATCGTTGACACGGTCGACAAAACATTCCTTGGATCCTTGGTAAATAGCTCTGTGGACCCTGACTAAGCCATCTCAGGGCGACAGATCAACAAAACGCAGTAAAACGCAGCACCTATAATTACTGACTGCGCTGCTGCGGTGCACATTCGCCAATTTGTCCGAGGTAACAGACCGGCACCGAGATAAAGGGGTGCAAGGCGATTGTTTAGCCTACATATAAGGGCATGTGCGACGCAG
Source organism: Caloboletus inedulis (assembly GCA_038092355.1). Classification (NCBI taxonomy): domain Eukaryota; kingdom Fungi; phylum Basidiomycota; class Agaricomycetes; order Boletales; family Boletaceae; genus Caloboletus; species Caloboletus inedulis. The sequence continues at coordinate 1,766 of JBBPQD010000395.1, forward strand.
TTGTTTCATGGTCGGGGCATATTCGAGGCCACCATTGCATAAAGAAAATGAACCTGCGCGTCAATCCATAAAGTGAACAGCTTTCCTACCCATGAAAGGAAAAGTCGGAATGCAACCCCGCAGTTTGAGGGGCCTTGCTGGGTCGATCCGATTCCGAAGCATCGGTAAGTACTCACTCCAGCTGTAGTGATGGGTCACCAAACATGTGGGTTAATTCTAGAAGCGGAGATTCGCCGTCCCGACACCCTGCAACGGGTACACCCACAGCAGCACTGAACACGTGTAATCAAATCAACCCAACCTGTGGGAGCTTACGGGTGCAATTTCTCAGGGATGCTCCTTCGGTCTCTCAGGCGGTTGGGGTGTCACATGGGAAGTGTCGTCTACCGAGGAATAGCACCGGCCCTTACGCGAAAACACGCGCGAAGCAGCCATCGACTTCCATTGATGACAGATTATAGGCGGGTCATGAAACGGTGGTGTCTGAGTCAGAACTTGGTCTCTTTTCCAAAATTCCATCCACGATACCAAATTCGAGGGCTTCCCGCGCTGAACACAACGTGAACATGACGATAAATAGCATGTACGTTGAACCTTACCTGTCATGAAGTAATCGCGTTCTAGTGCCTTCTCTGAGAATAAATTTTCAGTTCAGAGCAAACTCCAAGCGGACGGCGGCCGTACCAAAACGTTCCAACCCTGATGCCTCACTTTCTCCTTCTTTGGCGCAATGCCGCTGATATATAGCTGTTAGCAATTGGCGCACGCGAAGGATTTCCCTAGCATGAATGGCTATGTCGGAAGCTTGCCCAGAAGCCCCGCCAGATGGTTCTAGAGGCGGAAAATGAGTTTTGACGGATGGGAGTGCCAAGTCTTGGGCTTACGATGAATCATAATACTCGCGTGTGGAAGACAGTGACGTTTCCCCTTTTCACCTGCCAGACCTCAATTATGATCAAGAACCTTTGGCTTGAGGGACGGACCTGCAGCAAGCAGCAAGGATCCCATGGAACACGCCTGTCCAACACAGTAAGTATGTATGGGTGATGAAACGTACTGGAAGTCAATGGAATGAATCATTTCTCTTCCGAATACCTTGGATCAAGAAACAAACCTGCATCTGTAACGCGTCAATTCAAATCCTTCAGAAAAAAGCCTTCACGTTTACAGTGTCATAAATAGCCAAGCCTGCAGTCACGCTTCCACCTGGAGAGTTGATATAGAAGTGGATTGGTTTCGACGTTTCTTCAGCTTCGAGAAAGAGTAGCTGAGCCACGATCAACGCCGAGTCAGTGTCTCTGATCTAGGGGTTCCATTCGATGATTGATATTAGCCCGCGGGCATCAAAATGGGTGAACCTCACGGGTCCATATAGCATGATCACTCGCTCACGCAGAAGTCGAGAAAATATATCATATGATCTCTCGCCACGGCCCTAAGTGTGCAATGCCAACTATGAGGCATCCTGTGCGTGAAAGTTGCTACTGGCACTCACAGTCTGCTCAATCACAATGGGCACAAGGTTCGCTGACGGGGCGTTCCAGCCGGTGGCAAGGGGATGGAAACGGCGACTCGATTGCCTTGCCCAAGGAAGCGGCTGCTTGCTGGCCGTTCTCCACGCGCTCCTGAACATTCTGGTGTTGATGGTAGGGAAAGACAAGTGCGGTGCTGCCCCGCTTGCAGAGGGATGCTTATTGGCCACGTGATTTGGTACGCGCAGAAAGTTTGTGGCGCGGCCAGCGCGCCTCTGTTCGAGGACACGCTACACGACACGGCTGGCTGCCGGTGCATACAACGTGTACGAGGTTTGCCACACATCGTCTATCGTCGCGAGCTCACAGGTTCAATGTCTTCCAGACTACTCTGCAGACACTAGGCGGGATGGACGCGCACCACAGGTCAAAGGAGGCACCAATGGATTTTCAGTTTACGTCTCGCCCTCTTAGTGACACAAAGCCAGTCTGGGCAGCATCTCCTGACGACTCGAACACGCCTCGAAAACGTACGTTTCCATGTCCCTCATGCATGTGTCCGCATCCCAAACAATTGCTCCTCAGGCCCTTTCAATGACCTAAACCCCGCATCCCCAGCCTTCCCCGCACCTCCCTTGACTCCTATGTTTGGCGAAAACCGTAATGTTCCTTTCATCTTCCAAAGTCCCCCACCGCACACGAATCCCTCATATCCGTGGGCACCACCACCAAACTTCTCTCCTCAAAAAGCGTTCCCACAGCCTCCTGTTTCAGAGCTTCGTGATGTAGACATGTCTGACCCGAGTCCTCCGAAAACGGAGGAAAGTGAAAAGGAGAATGGCCGGGCTGTGGCGACAGGTGGTTTGAGAAGGGTGTTCAAGCTACGCCAGAAGGCACGCGTCAAGTCTCGTTCCAGAAGGAATGGCGAAGACACGGAACAAACAAGCGAAGATGACAGTGAAGACGACAGAATTGCCAGTTCCCTGACACAGAATACGTCAAATCACTACACACTCAACATGCCCTCTACGCCAGCTTCTCAATCTGACACCCCGTATCTGTTGCTCTGGTGAGCTCGTATACATATCTGTGCAGTCTGATGGGATCTGACGGGGTATAGCTATCTGCAATTTTTCTTCAACCTGGCCCTCGTGCTAGTCTTCTTGTATCTGCTTGTGCAGTTCATTCTAACAGTTCAACGTGATGTTGAACATCGAATTTCGGAATATTCCATGGGTAAGTTCCTATATCAACAGCTGCGGTCGAGCACTGCTTATTGGGGACAATATCAGATATCGTACAGGAGATCGGGGTTTGCGCCGCTCAATACAAGAACAACTACTGCGAGACTAACCAAATTCCCGCGATGACACATCAATGCGCTGCTTGGGAAACTTGCATGAATCGCGATCCAACCACAGTTGGTAGAGCACGTATTGGTGCTGAGCTTATTGCCGAAGTCGTAAATGGTTTCGTTGAACCCATCAGCTGGAAGACGCTAGTAAGTATTTTACTATGATGAACATTCTCACAGCTCTACAGGACTGAATTGTCGGGCGGCGCATAGGTGTTCTCACTGACGTCACTGTCCTTCCTGACACTGTTTGTCAACACCCTGTTATCGTTATATCGGTCACGTCATCAACCAGCAACCTCGCCAACGTCGTATCCCGTCGCCCCGGTCCCATCTTTTCATCAGCCTTATCTCCCATTACACCCCAATTTGGCGGTGTATCAGAAGGGTAAGGCAGATGATTCACTGGAAGATGGACCTCGCCGAAGGCGGTTGGAAGGTGGGCAGGCAATTAAAGTGAAATGACGAGCCCCTACTTGCACATTTAGTCACTCAGATCACATAGATAGCCCTGTAGAAGCCTATTGACCATGCCTTTTGTTGAACCTTGGTCCGGCCGCATCAGATCATGTCGCCTTCTGGGGAATTAAATGAAGTCCGAGATATAGTGTCACCTTGCAAAGTGAAGGTTTGTTGCCCTGGTAGGCTTAATGGTTAGGACTGCGCCTTCCATGCTCATGCTTCTGTGGTCCGTCATTTATGGATTCCGCCTGGTATTAGGATGCAAGTCCGCCAAACGATCGCTCCGTGCTTGGCGGGGCGGTATTCATGAGATACGCTTTATGAGTCGGTGACTCTGCGGCGCGATTATCTGGCATCAAACCATTGGTGGCGAAGGTTGGGTTGGCGTGTTTTGAAAAACGCGCATCAGCACCGAGATGAAGTGGCGCAGAGAGTCAATTTGGAGACCCTATGGCGCTTGGGTTACGACCCATAACGCGCTGTCACTGACGGACTGACTGTCAACAGGTTGGCTGCTACCAAACATGTCGCATCGTCAGACGTCCCTCGGGTTGGCCAGTCGAAATGACAGCCCCTGTCACTTTCAACGTCCCGCGTGGCAGCCGATGAGGCACAGGGATGAAGCCGAAAGGACAGCATTAAAAGGGACCGCCTGCCAGGACCTGCCAAAATGATGATGGTATGTACTGCGGACGGCCCGATTATGAAGGTGAGATGATGTGCTGGCCAAAAGTATCGAGCTGATGATATGATCGGGCTTTTCACTTTGCTTCAAAACGCTCCGAATTGAGATCAGGGGACTTGAGCGCGGATCTCACCGAAGGATACCGTTCGCGCGGCGTTAGGGTCAGAACGGCCACTCAAAATGATGCCAACCTGGCGTTTCAGATGCGAAGTATTGGGTGATGGCAGCGATGTAACTTGAACGTGCACGCGCTCGTAATGTAACGAACGGCTCTGCTGACCTCAGGCACTGACACATAATTATAGCCAGTCCCCTTTGCCACCCGTCACGGATGATTGGTTCATCATATGATCTCCCTCACGAGGTGGTGCGTCTGACAAGGCACCGCGGAGGAACAAGAGTGCAGTTGAAAAAAACAATCGGGTCTTTCAACAATCGCGGGACCGTGACAGCCCAGTCTCTAATCGGTGTTACGGGGCTTCATCGATCCCACACCATGTGGACCGCTAGTTTCCGCTGCATCATACGCCAGGTCTTGGAGGGAAAGAAGCAGCGCCGCAAAGTCCGGGATATGATGCTGAGTTGACCTGGTTGAAGCACCGGGAGCAGAATGAGACATTTCTGGTCAGATCATCTTGACAGCTTCCATATGGGACTCGTCATTTCCCATGGACTTGTACGAGCTGGCTTTATTTTTCCTGATCGAGTAGGATGACCCAGTTCCATCATCTCGTTCCAGATCCACGTTCCGTGAGATGCGGCGATAGCCACGGTGGGTTACCAAACATATATCATCGTCCACGGCTGCGTGCAGGCTCGAAAAAACAGTGATATTGGGTACCAGACGGAGAACAGGGACGTATAAGTAGAACCTTCCACCGCTCGCGAGGTACTGTTATTTGACAGGTTTCGCAGCTCGTGCTGCGGCCTCGGCGGCAGCCTTCTGCTCATCGTTTTTCTAGAGAAAGAGCCACGTCAGTCACATCGCGTTCGTGTTGATCGTAAGCGCGAGGCTTGCCGTGCCTTCTGCTTGGCGCGTAGAATCTCAGCATCACTGTTCGAAAACGGCCAAGTGAGAGAGAAGAAAGAAGATGGCTATATCCTCTTATGCTTACCCCTCCTTACGTTTGGCCAGACTGGTGTTGCTTTCCTTTGACTTTGATTTGTTCGCCTCTGCCTGTTTCTTGGCCGCGCGTGCGCGGTCCATCTCTCGTTGGTTTCCTCCTGATCAAAGATCAGTATAGAGATTCTGATGATGGCGCTCAGTAGGAACCTACGAGTCATGCCGGTACAGATGATTACAGTTGGATTCGATGATGGCTTGCTGGCGGGAGACACCTTGAGGAGACGGGCATCGAATACAAATATGAACAAATAAACAGCACTAACCGACTTCTGGAACGTTGAAGAAAACCGGTCGTAGAGTAACTTGGTCCGTTCGTGCGAAGGGATCTTGAGCGCTAATTGAGGTATCAGTGTAGATTTAGAATTCTTCCTCCATGCCTCGCAGTTTTTCTGTCCATCACGGATCTTCCCACCCTGCCCACTTCACGGTCACACTTGGCCGGTTATTCAAGTAAGTTGTTTCGGACTCGCTCGGAGCATGTATTCATGGCGGCCTTGATTGTTCACGGGTTCCCAGCACGGGAGTCACTGAAATAACGTTCACTGACAGGTGGTGCAAGGTGATTGATCTCCTTTGGGCGGCACCACAATCTACCGCGGCGTCGGTGTTTTTACGCTCGTCGGTACATCTTTCTCGGCTCGCCAGTCTGTCGTTACTAATCTTCGCGGTACTGATTGTGTTGCTCCATACAGTAATATTTGTGTGTGCCTTCCAACCTGATTGTCCGCAGCAGGATACAAATCTCAAAAGACATCGAGCACCGTTCGTATGAAAGCGTCTAGGACGAGCAAGCACTTTCGATCACCAACCTACAACGAGGCTCGATTTTTTCGTCCTTTTTTCTTCTTTTTAGAGCAACAGGAACGACCCTTGATTTTCCTTTTTCGATATGAGTGGTGCAATCACAGCCCTCACATGGCAGAGGGAAAGTTGTCAAGCGATAACGTTACAATCTGTCTTCGCAGATGGAGAAGTTGCTCGACGCAACGTGGGCATCTACCATGGATACAGATGTGACTTTCCCGCGGAGATCGCTGTCTAGTAATATCACCGCGCCGTATCCCCATGCTACATAGTGGATGTCAATCTCCGGCCTGCGACGAGCATGTACTAAGCGATGCGCTGTGCAGCAATTTTCGTACAGCGTCAGAACCTTTGCCATACCTTCTACTCCTAAACGTCGACCCCCACAATTCCCCACGTCATTTTTGTGACTTCCATAGGGAGAATCCTGAACAAAGCAGCAATACATTCAAATCAGCGGTGTACACTGGCGAGGCGGGGCCCCTTAATTTCCATTTTTGCCGGCCGCCTCAATCACAGGTCTCCGTGGCCTGTGGTAGTAGAGTTGTCAAAGCAATAACGCTACATATATGGGCCGTGCCACATGGCGTATCAGGGCGTATCACTACCCGTTTTAGCAAGCGATGCTGTCACATCCGACATCCTCCGATTCAATGGAGGACCTTGGGTTTGACTCATCGGGCCGGGTAATCCTGACGATCCCTTCGCGAACATGCTGAATTAGACAACTGTGCGGCTGAGGCTGCTCCGCATGGGGAATCATTAATCCGTACCCGTAGCGCTATCGATGGCAGCTGACGTAGGCGAACGGCAATATTGGGTGATGGTGATCCAGAGATCTCGGCGCTCAATCCGTCACATGAAGCTCCCGACGACTTTGCATCGCACCGACTGGAGCGGAACGACCTGTTCTACTGGCAATCGTGTTGATTCATTCATTTGGTGACCAACCCCTACCACCGCCATCGAGATTCGAAGCTTGTAACGAAGCGAGCGCTTTATCGAGGTCAAACTGGAACACACAAGTCTTAATTAGGCTTGACCGGTGCCCCGTTGTTTAAGCGTCTCGGAGCAAAAAAAAATGGAAGCTGTGGCCAAGGGTGTGCTTACTTAATTGCATACCCACTTTGGCCAAGTTTTACTGTTGACACCACCACCACCTGTCCAGGGCTCGGACCGACAGTGCAGGTTCGACGGGGATATGCGAGAGCGTAATGGAAGGCGAACTCTATTCGGGATAGTCTGTGAGTCGCTGCCGCAGGTGATAGAAAGGGTGAAAAGGCCTGTCTCGGCCCATAATGCAAGACAAAGAACAATGAATAATGCCACACACACCGTTGCCATTCTTTGTAGAACAAGAACGCATGCCGTATCGCAGTATTCTATCAAAATGGCTGTCATGACATGGTTGGCATGTAAAGTCCGCGCGTGGCTCCACTTGGAGCGTTGTTTCGTAGTCGGTGTGGCGGAGTGCCAAAAAAAAGGGATTCAAGGAACGCACAAGTGTTGGCCGACTCACTGAGCTGCTGAACAGTGGCCGTACGGCGTCCGGCGAGCACCCTTGATTTCCATTTTTGCTAGCCGTCCTTGCAATCATATCACAGCTCTCATCAACCTGTAGAGTGATAACGTTATACACTGTCTTGCTGTGGGACACGTTACGCAGGGCTGATGCCGCGAGATTCACGGACCAACAAGTGGGCTGGTAAGTCAGCACCACGTATACATATTTGCATTCTGATAGGGTAATTCATTCTGATCATGGGTTGTGCCATTGGTCTTGGCGTTGGGTGACAACCGGCCAAGAAAGGGATAACACGCGTGCCTGGGTATTTACACCACGGCAATTTAGAACGATCAATGACCGAATGTGGCATATGCGGACCCTGGAAACAGCTCATGCAATCGCGAGAAAAGGTGGCCTAGACTGAGATATTTGATCAGAGGAAGCTTGAAAACCCGGTAGTTCGGTACCCGCTCGATTGTCAGGAGGCGAACTTATCGCCTCCGAGATCTCTCCCTTGCCAGCAGCCCATGCTGTAATCATTGGTTCCGAACGGGTCGCTCGGCAATGAATACATTGGGACATGCTGCTGCAGTAGTTGGAACACCGCGAGTGTGAGGTGGGAGACCCTTGACCAGATTGTGAAGTTGTATGTACATAACGCCTTTGCCTCAGGGCCGAAAGGAACCATCAGAGTGGGCTACGAGTAGCAATGGAACTGGACCTATGACTCGTGGGGCTTCCTGTGATGATCCACGAAAAGAGTTTCTAGAAGATGGCGGGCCGGCGTGGACAGGAGAGACCACAAGGGTGCACTTGGCGGTGTTGAAAAAGGGGTTGGCCGTTAAGCTCTTTAACTCACGGTCTGCCACGATTGGATAAGCTTCCACGGGACTTCACATGTGTGCGCGCGGACATGTTGTGGCTGCTCAAAACAGCAGGAGCCACGACGGGACAACGGCAACGTGGCCGTAAATAGACAGAGCAGGCACGCGGCTATTTGGAGACGACAAGGATGTCATAAATCGGTATTATTCAAATCAGACGTTCAACGCGAGATCACTCTGCAAAAGCAATCTCAGATCTGTCACCCGGCTGCTTGATCGTCTCTGATCGTGCGACTGGGGTGCAAAAGGCCCTGATCTCCCCTCTCCCGCAGCATTTTTCATATATATATCACCATCCTCCTCCATTTGACAGCTTTCCCTTTCCCTCCTCGTCACCTCCACAAGTGCGCTCCCGTCGTCCCCCCCCCTCTCGGCGACCATCCATGTCCCACCGACACGTACCCCGTCCGCAGTCCGACCGGGACGTCCGTATGCACGAACCCTCTCACCCTCACTCCCACCCCCTCATCACCCATCCTCCCCATCCCGCTCCTGTGCACCCGCCGCATCTCAACGGCAACTCAGCCACCCACCCTTCAACTCCGGGCGGTCTATCAAATGGCTCCAATCACGCCCATCCACCCGCCAGTCAGATCGTTTCCCCCGTCGTCGTGCCCAACGCGCCACCACCCAATGGCGTAGCACCCGCTTCCTCCAGCGTAATTCATAAGCTCGCAGTCGCCAATGAGCAAACGTGGCTTCTCATTGGTGCGGCACACACAGTTCATTTCTCCAGTTTAGTCACCTAAACTCGTATCTATTTCCCAGGCCGGGTTGCTGAACAAATGGGTGATCTTGAACACGCCATCACAGCATATGAAAACGCTCTACGGCACAACCCGATATCCCTGTCAGGGCTTACCCAAGTTGCGGGAATCGCACGGATCAAGGAAAACTATCCAAAGGTAGGCTAAACGTTTCTGTCAATCCCGTTTTAAAACCCGAGGATGTCCGTCGCGGAGGCCGCCGTGACATCGCCTTGTTTGCACTTTTTTTGTTGTTGTTCAGGTTCTCGAGATCGAGATCGAGATCTTCACGTGCTCAGTTGCTGATGTCATTCCCTTTCCTTTTCAGGCAATCGAATACTTTCAGCGCGTGCTTCAACTCCAAGAAGACAACGGCGAAGTTTGGAGCGCACTCGGTAACACCCCTTCTCTACTGTCTCATTACCACGATGCTTATCCCTCATCCCCGCTTTAGGTCACTGCTACCTCATGCAGGATGATCTCCAAAAGGCATACTCCGCCTATCAACAAGCGCTCTATTTGTTACCAAATCCCAAGGTTTGACACCCGTTTCTGACTACACGTCAACATGTAACATGTGATGCTGTGCAGGAGGATCCAAAACTCTGGTATGGCATCGGAATACTCTACGATCGCTACGGCTCCTTGGATCATGCCGAAGAAGCCTTTGCGTCCGTCCTCAAAATGGACAAAGGTTGGTCTTTATATGCTGCGCCCTTTAGCACTTTTATGTACTCATTTAGCAGAGCTAGATTTCGACAAGGCAAACGAGATCCTTTTCCGTCTTGGCATCATCTACAAACAGCAAGGCAAATATGAAGAGTCCCTTTCCTGCTTCGACCGCATCCTCCGAAATCCTCCCAGTCCCCTCGCCCACGCTGATATCTGGTTTCAGATCGGCCACGTTTACGAGCAGCAAAAAGACGTAAGTCCGCAGTCCCTCCAATTCAGAACATGTCATGAATCGCAATCTCCTTTTAGCATGCCCGCGCCAAGGATGCATACGAACGCGTCGTCGCCGACAATCCTGGCCACGCCAAAGTCCTTCAGCAACTTGGCTGGCTGTATCACCAGGACGGTTCATCCTTCCAGAATCAGGAGCTCGCTATACAATATCTCACCAAGAGTCTCGAAGCCGGTAAGTTGTTATTTCCGCGTCATGGATTCAACTCATTGTTCTTCATAGACCCCTCTGATGCCCAAAGCTGGTATCTCCTCGGTCGTGCCTACATGGCTGGGCAAAAGTATAACAAGGCATACGAAGCGTATCAGCAGGCTGTCTATCGCGACGGACGCAACCCGACGTTCTGGTGCTCCATCGGAGTATTGTACTTCCAGATCAATCAGTTCCGTGATGCTCTCGACGCATATTCGCGCGCAATCAGAATCAACCCGTACATCTCCGAGGTCTGGTTTGATCTCGGCAGTCTCTACGAGAGCTGCAACAATCAAATCTCGGACGCCATCGACGCCTACGCACGGGCTAGCGAGCTCGATCCTGGCAACCATGTAATATCCCAGCGCCTGCAGTTGTTGAAGAACGCGCAAGCAACAGGAGGACAGCTACCTGCTGCCCCTGGGCCTCAGGATGTCCATCCGACCGCTTATGCGAGTGCCGTCGTACCCCCTCCCGGTCTCACTGGCCCCCCTCTCCT
>JBBPQD010000396.1:0-12460 GCA_038092355.1 Caloboletus inedulis
CTGACACAATATCATCTAGGTTCTTTGTGTACTTGAGAACGTGACACCCGGCGGCCGATGCGAGTATCTCTACGGTGAGCAGGAGGCACCCCGAGGCACCCAGAATCTATGGGGTACGCTTGAGTCTGTAGCGACAGAGCTGTGCATACTTATGGGTATACATCGAGAGACTGGGAAATGAAATCCATCATTTGTAACCCGCACCTTTACTGTAGTGGTATTAAACAAGACAGGCTGTTTCTCGATGGAATCCCAAGCGTTCACACCAATGATGACGCTACACCGAATTCGATGAAGGCGAGCTGAGATGGGCGCCGCAATATCTGCCCTCTCCTGCACGTTGCCTCGATCGTGAAAGGAGCTCATAAGCGTTTGCGATTAGCCAACTTGTCGAAGAAGGCATCTCTCTACTTGGTAAAGCCTTGGAGAAATAACACAGCCAAACAAGTTCTCTCTCCCTCGCGCGCGACCGAGTTGAACGCTTACAATCCTAGCACAGGACTCTTCCCTCCCAGACGGCATCTCCGCCATCCCAGAATACTACATTATCTCAAAAATAAAAACACAGACTATGGCTCAAGGACAGGGTCTGTCGGGCATACGCCTCCACCCCTGTCGAACATATTGAGTGCCCCACTTTGTGCAGAGGTGCGCATGCTCTACTCCTCCGCACTGGTATACAATCGGAATATGGGCCGTTGGACGTGCTCTTTTGACTATTTTCAGTTACACGGCACTCGTTTGCTACCGTTCGACGCTTCTTCCAGCAATTCCTTTCACCTTTTGAAACATTTCTTTCATGAAGATCCCCGCACATTGCAATGTGAGCTCGCGGTGATATTGTGCCCTCTCGTCCCGTCAACTTATCGAATGCTCTTGTCACTCTACGCACTTTGATGGCGTCGGGGCGTCGTAATCGTACCACCGACGAACATCTTTGCCTGAGGGTCACCGAGGGCCCTGTACCGACTGGTCTGGTGGTGGTGGTCGCCCCGGCGCTTTTTGCTGGCCGCCCGGCCAGGGTGTCCCACGTATGATATTTCCAGTCAACGGTCGTGTTCGCTCTCGAGCCCTTGTCAATGCACGGTCGTCACTTGGTTTCCACCTGCTGCGCTACACTCTTACAGGACTAAATGCGGTATTTGGAGCAGCGTGATTTTAATGCATAATGCTTATATACTCGAACTCAAGAACTATCTTCATATACTCTGGATTCAGTGTGGTATCTACATGAATATTGACTCACCTCGGTCAATGCGTCTCGTCATGTGCCCCTGAGCGAAAACACAATATCCATGTGGGAAACGTGATTATAAGGGAAGAGTTGCCTGTTTCTTGTTGATGCTGATCGACTGTAAGTCTAACAACGTAGGCTAAAACAAAGTAACACACACCGTGAGATGTACCCTCCCGGCCGAGGGTCGAGATGAGTTGGTCGCTTGTTGTATCTGAGAGGACGTGAGATGTCGTGGTGAGTTATACCATCACCGGAGAAAAACATACTGAGTCGGCTGTCCTTGAATCCGCAGTATGCTCTCTGCTAGCGGAAGCACTTTCGTTTGGAGTAGTCTCGGTAGGCGGTTTAGACTGTAACCTATGATGATTCCCTGCATACAAACCCGAGGAACAACGAACCTTTTTCTTTCTCACAATTCCTGTGCTCGTTCGCTGAGACGATATGTTATACACACCGCATCCGATTGTCTATCAAGGAAGCGCACTCACTTGGTGACGTTGACCTGCAGCCATCCTCGAAGGCCCCTGATGTGTGGCACCCACTCTCGCTGGTGAGTGGGGAGGAGATCGACGATCGGCAGGCTGGAGCGAATTTCCGGAAAGTTGAGCAGGCTTGCGTGGAGTGGAGTCCTTGTGACTCTTCTTCTGTAGCCACTGTGTGAATATCGAACGGCTCCGGGGTGATTCGACAATGTCGGAATGCTTCTTTGCACGTGTCTCCGGGGAGGTAACTGGGACGGCCGATGACGATGGTGATACGGCATGCGAGGGACCAAGTGGTAGTACCTCATCCTCCAGGGGGTGGGCAGAGGAGGTTGGGGATGGCGGCTTCGGCAACATCACTACCGAGGGAAGTAAATAAAGTAATCACCAACCTCGTCATAATTGAATGATTGGGGAGCAGGCGTGCTCGACGGCGCCTCGACCTATGCTCTCGTGAGAACTCGCGTCGAGGGGGGGAAAAACGAATTCCTACATCAAGGAGACCACCGTCCCCATCCCTGCCGTGTCCCTTGGACTCGGGTGGACTGGAATTACCCGGATCTTCCTGTTTGAATGATTGCGTGAGAGCTTGCTTCGAGGGGGGATAAACGAACTCATACGTCACGATCACGATCGCCCTCTTCACTGCGTCCCTTCAACTCGGGTGAACTGGATATCCCCGGATCTTCCTGTAATGGATTGGCAGTGAAGGCATTCCAATAAGCTATTTAATCAGAAAATACATAATACTTACAGTGAAATAGGATGAAGGCAGGACATCTTGGACATTTTTTATGGTGATTTTTCCGTCCTTTCCGCCGATTGCGAGAAACCGGTTGCCTGGTGAGAAGGCAACTAAAGGAATGACTTGGGTATGTTGAGTAATACCGAGCTGGGTGTGTGTCGACATGTCCCAAAATGTGACACTATCCTTTGTAGAGTAGGCAATGAATTGCTTAAGCTTTGGCAGGGCAATGCACGAGTAGTTATCGGTATCGGGAACCGGCCACTCCGAGACTATTGATCCGGTGGATGCTGCGACTTGCTTGATTTTACCATTCGATAAAATGAGGAGCTGATCGTTTAACCAGAGGAGAGAGGTGTTGAACAATGGGGGTACTTGTACTGGGAGGTGCATGAGCAATCGGCCATCATTGCTGTCATAGACTCGAACATTTTCTCCAGTAGCTGTCGCAATTTGGTCACCTTGCGGCGAGTATTTCGCTGCTCTCACGAAATCCTCGTGGGGGAGTGGACCCACCACGCGTTCGCGAGTTGCAACATCCCAAACAGTGGCTGTGCGGTTATCCGATGCCACGACAAGTCGAGTTGAGTCGGGCGAGAAATCCACTCCGTTAACGTCGCGGGTATCCTCCTTGCGCGAGAAGACTTTCTCATATGTCGTTGCGTCCCAGACAATCATCTCGCCCTGGCGTGTCCCCGCTGCGATCCATCTGCCATCCATCGAGACCCCGAGACACAAAACAGTCCCCACTTGCATTGTTGTCATTTTTTTGCTGTCTTCCATTCCCCATACTCGAACCCCGTTGAGATCGCCGCTCACGAGATACTCGCCATTCGCTGAGAATGTCAATGCAGTTACCCAGCTACCGGCGTTGAATTCGGTGAGCAGGGAATGCTCTAGTCCAAAGGTCAACATAAACGCAGTTCTATCTTGTCAGTACGCACCGGCCATTGTCATCGCCGTCGTCTTCAGCAAAACAATGTAGCAGCGCAGGGCAGAGAGGCAAACGCACAAGTTGAAGCTGTCCAGGTATACATGTTGCCCCTCAGGCTGGATATAGACCAGTGCACCCACGCTCTAGCACCTCGCGTTTTCGGCGCTTGCTCACTCCACAACGTTTGTCCCGAACATCGCAACTGACCATCCATTGGCGGGTTCGCTAGAGCACGGGCACTGAGCCTAGTTCGACCCCAAAGAACCATCTCTCCAAATGTACGACTGTCGCGATGGCTGCTTCCTCGGCGATATTCCGTTCAAAGCTGACTCGTGGTGCAACACTATTTTCGCCCGCCCAGATGGTGGGGAGAACGTCTTCGGCTTATTCGAGGGTACAATCAAGCAAACCGATGTGTCCAGGTTTTGTTGGCGAGGAATATCAACATCAACGTCTGCGACTCGCGAAAGCAGGGCCGGCTCGCGAAGATAGAAGTATTATTGACCGAATAAATTATTCGCCTCCAGTGTCTGAACAATTGCACACATCCTTCCTCAATTTCATCTTGGCAATGAAAATCTTACGACTCCCCTTCCATGGCTCTCGGGACAACGCACAACAATGCCATGAATCACTTTCAACATAGGTCGTATATCGGCTTCTCGCGGTATGTCAGATCAGAGTATGGCTGCCCGGTTGGAATCGCTGTATCTCATTCACGCTTTTCTCCTGTTTTTCCTTGGATCGACAATTTATCAGGGGTATAGCGGAGACCAATCCCGAGCAACACAGATAATCGATCCTATTGGTTGGGCGACGCACCATCGCTCCCCACATCGGCCAATGTCGAACCGATGAATAAAGCAGACGCAAGTACTCGCGTCTCGCTGCGCGGCTGTCTATTGAGCAACCGTTTTAGTGCAAGCGCTGGTTACGTCGCCACGATATAGCGTCGCTTCTGTCCCCTTCGCCTGTGTCATTTGGAAAATAGCCACGCTTGCCGTGACGACGCTCACCATGGCCAGTCATTTAATAATCCCATTTTCCCTGCTCTCGCAGCATTCATTTCACACACAGCCTTTTTTTTATAGCCTCCCCGCCTTGCTCTTTCCTTTCACTGTTTTATTTTTCTCAGTTTGCATTATGACCTGGGTGCGTTTTTCGCATCATTTTTGGATGCTCCATCGTTCGTTTGGCTCGATCGTCTTAGGTGCAATGAGGAGCTCGCCTGAGCCGTCACCACCCTCTACCTGGTACGAGACACGGCTTGACGAGGCGGTCAACTCATCCCGTCGCACAGCCTAGAAATAGCCAGTCAAAGCTGCACATGCCATGTCAGGCACACTCGAGTCTCTGCCAACCACCATCTCAATATGATTGATTCAGCGGACCAAGGCGCGACAGAATAGAGATGGTTCGGTGAGTGGCGTACATCGGTTCGGTCTCATACGTGAAACTAGCATCGACAACTGCTACATGTGCATCTTTGGCCAGACCGCTGAGTGAGGATGCTGGCGAACCTGTTGCTGAGATTCGAACCCGACGCAAGGTGGACGGACATAATATCATCTGGGTTCTTTAACGTGAGCTTATCAAACCCTCTTGCGACTCTCTTGACAAATTCGCTGCCGTGGATCTCGCAGATTGTGAGTAACTGTATCTTTCAATCTACCTGGTAGTGGTGGTGATCACCGCGGTTTTTTTTGGCCGCCGGGGTGTCCCACGTATGGTATCTCTAGTAAACGTTCTCTCTTGTCAGTGCACGGCCGTCACTTGGTTTCCATCCGCCCCGCTACACTCCTACACGGCTAAATGCGGTGTTTTGAGGAGCATGAATTTAATACATGATGCAGATATACTTGAGTTTTACTGCCGGATAGATCTATATGGGACTCGAATGTCAAACAGAAAGATGGCGTGCTGGGTGTGCCTAGAAACGAACTCAAGAGCTATGTTCATATACTCCGGATTCAGTGTGGTATCTGCATGAATCCTATTGATTCACCTGGATCGGTGCGTCTCGTCGTGTGTACCTGAGCGAAAACACAACATCCATGAGGGAAGCGTGATTATAAGGGAAGAGTTGCCTGTTTCCTCGTAATGCTGATCCATCGTAAGTATAACAATGTAGGTGAAAGAAAAGTAACACGCACTGTTACGTGGACCGTCCCGGCTGGGGGTGGCGATCGATCGTTGGGTTGTTGGGTCTAATAGCTCGTGAGCTGTCGTGACGATGTCCACATTACCAGAAAAGACGCACTGGGCGAGCTTCCGTTGTCTCCATGGTTCGTTGTCCACTATCGGAAGTACCTTCGTTCGGAGTAGTCTCCGCAGATGGTTTATGCTGTAACGTGTGATGAGTCCCCGCATACAAACCAGAGGAACAACGGACCCTTTTCTTTCTCACGATTCCTGTACTCGTTCGCTAAGAGAATATATTAGACACACCGCATCCAATCGGTCGTAAGGGAAGCGCCCTCACTGGCTGCCGTTGACCTGCAGCCATCCTAGAAGGCCTCTGATGTGTGACACCCACTCTCGGTGGTGAGTGGGAAGGACAAATGTCGGCCTGGCGTGACTTTCCAAAGAGTGGACCAGGCCGGGAAGTGTGGTCATTGTGGCTCTTCTTCTGTAGCCACCTTGTGAATATCGAGCGGCTCTGTGGTGACTCGGGATGTCCCTTTGCACCTATCTCCGGGGTAGAGGTCACTGATACGGCACGGGAGGGGCCGACTGGAGGTATTCCGTCCTCCAAGGGATGGGAAGAGGAGGTTGGGGATGGCCCCTTCGGGAAGATCAGCACCGAGGGAAGTGAATGAAGTGATCACCAACCTCGTCATAATCGAATGATTGAGCAGCGGGTGCGCTCGATGGCACCTCGACCTATATTATCGTGAGAACTGACTTTGAGGGCGAAACAAATGAACTCATACGTCAAGGCGATCACCATCTCCGTCTTCGCCGTGTCCCTTCGACTCAGCTGGACTGGATTTCCCCGAATCTTCCTGCTGTGGTTTGCCATTGAAGGCATTTAAATTTTCTATTTAACCCAGCAATACACAATACTTACAGTGAAATCGGATGGAGGTAGGACGTCCCTGAGAATTTGGATGGTGACTTTCCGGTCCTCTCCACCAATTGCAAGAAGGCGGTGGTCAGGTGAGAAGGCGATTGAAGAAATGCCCTGAGTGTGTTGGGTAAGACCGAGCCGGGTGTGTGTCGACGTGTCCCAAAACGAGACAGTACGCGTTGTAGAGCATACTACGAATTTTGCATGCCTCGGCAGGGCAATGCATGAGTAGCCATTGATATTGGGAACTGGCCATTCCGAGACTGCTGTCCCAGTGGATGCTTCAACCTGCTTGATTGTATGGTCGGATATGACAAAGAGCTGATCATTTGACCAGAGGAGACCAGTGTTAAACAACGGGTTTACTTGCACTGGAATGTCCACGAGCAAGCGGCCATCGTTGCTGTCGTAGACTCGAAGGTGTTCTCCGGTAGCTGTCGCGATTCGACCACCTTGCGGCGAGTATTTTGCTGCTCTCACTAAATCCTCATGGCTGAGCGGACCGACCACGCGTTCGCGAGTTGCAACATCCCAAATGGTGGCTGTGCGGTTATCCGATGCCACCACCAGTCGAGTTGAGTCGGGCGAGAAATCCACTCCATTGACGTCGCGGGTGTCCTCCTTGCGCGAGAAGAGTTTTTCGTACGTCGTTGCGTCCCAGACAATCATCTCGCCCTGGCGTGTCCCTGCTGCGATCCATCTGCCATTCTTTGAGACCGCGAGACACAAGACAGTCCCCACTTGCATTGTTGCCATTTCTTTACCGTCCTCCACTTGCCACACTCGAACCCCCACGTTGATATCGCCGCTCACGAGATACTTGCCATTCGCTGAGAATGTCACTGCACGTGTCCAGCTACCGACATTGATTTCCATGAGCGGGGAATGCTCTTGTCCAACAGTCAGCATCAACGCAGCTCCATCTTGTCAGTACGCACCGGTCATTGCCGACGGCGTCGTCATCAGCGAAATAATGTAGCAGAGCAATGGAGAGAGTCAACGCACAAGCTGTGGTCCGTACTATGCCTTCTTCGCATTGTGAATGTTGCCCATCCCTGATATAGACCAGTGCACCCACGCTTTAGCACCTCGTGTTTTCGGCGCTTGCTCACACTCAGATCACCTTACCACGTCTGTCTTGATCATCGCAACTGGCCACTGATTCGCGTGTCCTCTTGACCGTGTATTGGTATTGTATCGTATCGGAGTAGTTTCACCTCCAATCCACCTTGCTTCGCTCTTCGTTTGACATGGACACTGATCTCTTTGTCGCTCAGGTACCATTCATTGACATCAGCGACGCTGCACCCAATTTCTGGAAGCGGGACCGGCTCGCAGACACGGAGGCATTATTGACGGGAAAAAATCACCCGTTCTGGGTATCCATTTGGCGAGTCGTACGAGCGCGTTCGCGACATTATGACGTGGCAATCGACGATCCCGAAGGGGGACGTTTTTCTCTTCCATCCCGCTCACTCCAAGTCCATCGAGATTCGACTGTCCGTCAGTGGTTACACCGAAAAGAGTGTTGCACTCACTGGAGGGGATAAAGTCGAGGTGTTCGACTTTGTGTTCAGGCATTATTATCCAAACGACGTGGATCTTCTCCTTTGATCAAGGTGTGTGTTCCGCGTGGGGAGGAACTCGGTGACCTCTCAGCTGCTTATCTGCTTATGCTGTCTTGTTGATGCTGGAGTGCACGACGACGCGATAGCATCGGCAACCTCTTCGTCACAGCGCATCTCAACTCAATGTACTTATAGACTTTATTAATGGCGGTTGAGTGAATATTCTGGCGAGCTCAGTCATGGACGGGGTTATTGGAACCTATACTAATCTGATGTTGCAAAGGGACACAAACTGAAAGAATTGTATAGTCGATATGCACATACTCGCGATTTAGTGTGGCATCTACATGTATTGCTTGAATTAATCCACCCCATCACGTATGTGTGCCTGAGCGAAAACACAACAACCACGCGGGAAACGTGATTGAAAGGGTGGCGTCGCCTGTTTCTTGTTGATGCTGATCGACAGTGAGTCTAACAACGTACGCTAAAACAGAGTGATACGCACTGTTAGAAGTACCCCCCTGGCCGAGGGTCGAGATGAATTGGTCGCTTGTTGCACCTAACAGGACGTGAGTTCTACCATCACCGGGAGAAAAAAACGCACTGGGTCAGCTTCCGTTGGATCCACGGTACGTTGTCCAGTACCGGAAGCGCCTTCGTTCGGAGTAGTCTCGGCAGGCGGTTTGGCCTGTAACGTGTGATGAGTCCCCGCGTACAAATCCGAGGAACAGCAAACCTTTTTCCATCGCACGATTCCCATGCTCGTTCGCTAAGACTATACATCAGACACACCGCATCCAATCGTATATAGGGGAAGTGCACTCACTTGGTGACGTTGACCTGCAGCCATCCTAGACGGCCCCTGATTTGCGGTACCCACTCTTACTGGTGAGCGGGAAGGAAGCTGGCTATCGGCAGGCTGGGGCGGCTCTCCGGAAAGTCGACCAGGCTTATGCGACGTATGGTCCTTGTGGCTCATCTTCTGTAGCCACTTTTTGAATATTGAATAGCCCTGGGGCGACTTCACAGTGTCAACATTTTGCTCCGGGCGTGCCTCCGGGGCGAAGGTCACTGGGAGGGCATCTGAGGATGGTGGTACAGCATGGGAGGGGCCAGGTGGCAGTACGTCGTCCTCCCGAGGATCGGCAGAGGTTGGGGATGGTAGCTCCAGCAGCATCAGCACCAAGGGAAGAGGAAAACGAAGTGATCACCAACCTCGTCATAATCGAATGATTGAGGAGCAGGTGCGCTCGATGGCACCTCGACCTGTGCTATCGTGAGAACTTGCTTCGAGGGGTAGAAAACAAACTCATACGTCGATATCACGATCGCCGTCTTCGCCGTGGAGTGGAGTGGATCTCCCGGGATCTTCCTGTCGTGGATTGCCAGTGAAGGCATTCCAATATGCTATTCAATCCGACAATACCCAATACTTACAATGAAATTGGATGAAGGGAGGACATCTCGGACATTTTTTATGGTGATTTTCCCGTCCTTCCCACCGATTGCGAGAAACTGGTCGCCTGGCGAGAAGGTGATAAAACAAATGTCTTGAACGTATTGGATGAGACCGAGCTGGGTGTGTGTCGACACATCCCAAAACATGACAGTATCATTTGTAGAGTATGCTATGATTTTCCCATAACTCGGCAGGGCAATGCATGAGTAGCCATTGGTATCGGGAACTGGCCATTCTGAGATTGTCATTCCGGTGGATGATTCGACTTGCTTAATTTTACCGTCCAGTACAATGAAGAGCTGATCATCCGACCAGAGGAGACCAGTGTGGGACCACGGGACTACTTTTACTGGGATGTCCACGAGCAAGCGTCCATCCTTGCTGTTGTAGACTCGAACTGCCAGATTTTTAGTGGCTGTCGCGATTTGATCACCTTGCGGCGAGTATTTCGCTGTTCTCACCCAATCCTCGTGGTGGAGTGGACCAACGACTCATTCGCGAGTGGCGACGTCCCAAACGGTGGCTGTGCGGTTGTTCGATGCAACGGCGAGTCGAGTCGAGTCGGGCGAGAAATCCACTCCGGTAATGTTCAGGTTGTCATCAAAGTGGGAGAAGACTTTTTCGTACGTTTCTGCATCCCACAGAATCACGCCGGCTGACAACGTCCCAGCTGCAATCCACCTGCCATCCTTCGAGACTGCGAGACAGTAGACAGACGCTTCCATTGTTGCCATTTGCTTGCCATCTTCCACTCGCCACACTCGAACCCCCTCCGAACCGCCGCTAACGAGATACTGGCTATTTGCTGAGAATACCACTGCATTCAACTTGCTACCGACGTCGATTTCGATGGGCGGAGAAAGCTCTTGTTCAACGGTCAACACCAACGCAGCCCCATTTTGTTAGTACGCACTGGTCATTGTCGACGACATGGTCATCACCGACACGATATAGCAGAGAGAGGGTCAACGAATAAGGCGTGGTCCATCTACCTTCTTCTCGTGCTATACACGTTTCGCTTCCTTGATATAGACCGGTGCACCCACGCTCTATCCCCTCGTGTACTCGGCGCTTGCTCTCACACAGATCCCACGACTTCTTTCCTGAACATCGCAACTGACCGCTGATTCGTGGGTTCGCTTGAGCATGAGGGCTGAGCCAAGTTCTGCCCAACAGAACCCCCTTCCCCCCGAATCTATGACCCTCGCGATGCAATACTACTTCCGCTTGGCCAGATCATGGCGAGTTTCTGCGAGGGGTATGCACCCGCACAGTGGTTTCGGAATGACCAGTTCGGGAAAAAGGTGATCACATCTTGGCGAGGAACGGATACTTTGCCATACACCTTGAAGATTTCACTGTCACGTTTTGGGACACGTTGACATACTCGCAGGTCGGTGTAGTCGGCAAAATCCCTCATAACATATCAACTATTACTGTCTTTCTCGGCGACTAGTTTCTCTCAGTCACTGGGAAAGGGTGGCAGGATTACCATTAAAATTCTGCGAGATATCTTTCCTCCCCTATTTTTCCAAGTATATCGCCCTTCGGCAACTAGCCTCGTCTTCCTATCATTTTTCGTGTCACGCCCGTATCTGAACGTCGTCGATTATTTATTTTATTTTATTTTAGATTCCTGTGATCCATTCCTTCACATCAACGACCCCCTGCTCAGTTCGTGGAAGCAGGGTCACCTCGTGCAGGCAGAAGGATTATTGACCGAACGAATCGCTCACTCTCAGAGCCCGAATAAAACCTTCAAATTGCACACGTTCTCGCTCAATCTCGCCTGGTCATGGGAGCCACCATTTCTGTCGCTCTCGGGACAACGAATAACAATGCCATGAATCACTTTCGACATAGGACGTACACCAGCCCACCGCGGCTTGTCACGACATGTCTTGCATGGAAAGGTGGGTCCCCCTCGGGGTCGTGGGGATCAAGACGACAGGAGATATCTACCAAATTAGAATCGCTGTATCTCATTCACTTTTGGCCCGACGAGATAGTGGAGACGAACCTTACGAACACAGACATTTGATAAGTGCAGCGCTGGCCACGCTGTAGCCCAGGAGATAGAGCCGTCGCTCCTGTTCTAACGTCCGTGTCGTTTTGAAAGCAACCATTTTGCCGCAACGGCGCTCACCATTACCACTCATTTATTAAACCTATTTTCCCTCATCTTTCGCAAGATTAATTTTACACCCATTTTTATATCCTCATCGACTTGTCTCATTTGCTCTTTCCTTGCACTCTCGTATTTTTCTTTATGTGTTTTTCTCTCCTCAACCCGCATTGTGACCCTGGGCGTTTTTAGCATTACTTTGGGAGGCTCTCTCGCTCGTTTGGCTCGATCATTCTAGGTACGATGAGGCGCTTGCTTGAACTGTCACCATCCTAGTACGAGAAACCTATCGAGGCCATAAACTCACCCTGTCATCGAGGTCGACTGGAGATGGAGCCTAGAAAAAGCCAGTCAAACCTACACAAGAAGATGTACGTACCACGTCGTGCTATGGGCCACACCAACCCGCCAGAATACAGCAGGATACAGGAGGGTCACTTCGAAGAACTGTCCAGGTACTTTGTATACTCGAGAAAGTGACACCAGACGGTCGATGCGAGTGCCTCTACGGTGAGTGGGAGTATCTCAAGGGACCCAAAATTTACGGAGTATACTTGACTCTGTAGTGACACAGCCGTACATACTGATGGGTAGATGTCGAATGAAAATCGTTCTTGTAACGCGCACCTTTTCTGCCGCTGGACAGTGATATCGAACCAGAGGGGTTGTTTCTTGATGCATTCCCGAGGGTTTGCAACAATGATGATGCTATAACCGAGTCCGATGAGAGCAAGCTGGGACGGGGTCCCCCGATGTCAGACCTCTGCTATCGTGAAACGAGGCGAAAGTATCTCAAGACTCACGGCGTTGCGATTCGCCAACTTCCCGAAGAAGCGT
>JBBPQD010000397.1:0-12456 GCA_038092355.1 Caloboletus inedulis
TACCCTCACATGGAGGTCACCACAACAGAAGGATGCCATGACTGCAGTGCTGGAACGTCAAAAGGATCTCATCATCATTCTGCCAACAGGTGGAGGGAAGTCCATGCTGGCAATCATACCCAGCTTGCTGGAGATCAACATGGTCACAGTCCTAGTGCTACCTCTCAACTCTCTCATCATGGACTATGAGCGGAGACTCTCAGAAATGAACGTGCCATACCAGATCTACAGGCCCAACACAGAACTCAACCTCAGAGATAATCTCATCATTGTCTCCACAGACAAATCCCAGACCTCCTCCTGGCGCACAGCACTGGCAAACCTGGTTCATCAGAAGCCTCTCGCACGCATCATTGTGGATGAAGCACACATTCCACTCATTGCAAAAGGCTATCGCAAAGTCCTAAAACATCCTCATAACATTCGTTCAGAGCCAGCACCACTCATCCTGCTCAGTGCCACACTACCACCCTCCTTCATTGCTCAGGCATCTGCTGAGTACCTCCTGCTGTCCAACACAGTCACATTCAGATGTCGCACCAACCGCCCAGAGCTAAAATATGTGCTAGAGAAAACTAAAAGTGAATCTGACCTTTCTGCACGTGCCATGCAGATCGTGCAAGAGCAGGAGCATACCTGGGATGGAAAGGACCGTGGCCTTGTCTTTGTACCTTCTGTGGGCTTGTGCATGGAGCTCGCTCGTGCCTTTGGCTGGCATCACTATGTTGGACACAAGGAGACCATGAACGAAGAGGAGCGTGCAAGGGAACACAAGGCATGGAGGGAGGGTCAGCATAGCAGGGTAATGGTTGCTACCTCTGCCTTCAGCACTGGCAATGACCACCCCCATGTGCGCCTTGTCCTACATATGGACAAGCCATATGATATGTTGGAATATATTCAAGCACAAGGTCGAGCCGGGCGGGACGGTGCTCCTGCAGTCTGTCACACACTGGTATCTACAAGAGCATGGAGGGAGAGCAAAAAGGAGGATGACATGGAGAAGGACAACGAGCAGGCCATGCTGGACCACCTTTATCTGTATGGCACAAAACGCTGTCTGCGATATGGGACCACCCTGTATGTGGATGGCACTGGAACATGCTGTCTAGAGGACATAGCCAACCAGAGATGCACTGTCTGCCAGAAAGACCCCAGCCACAATCCACGGGACATACGAATGGCCACAATTCCACGTCAAAAAAGCAACAACCATCCCATGATGACAGGCACGAGGGCATCAACAAATATGCCACCACCACGCACATTCACAGAGGCCACAGAACAAGCCAAGGTGCTCAAAGCGACACGTGACTTTGGAAAGCTAAGTGAGGTGGAGCGCATCCAGCGTGCACTCCGATCCTGTCAGCACCTCTGTGGCATCTGTCTCATCCATGATGTGAGCAATGCAAGCAGCCGGCACACATTGTCTGGTTGTCCTTGCTTCGGTGACAAGATTCCAGCGACATGGGACATGTACAAGGAGTGGAGATACAAGCTCAAGTACAACCTCAAACACCACAGCAAGATCTGCTTCATATGCCATGTTCCACAGATCAACGACGACCTTCATCCCACATTCACCAAGGTTGGAAAGAAGGGCTCCAAGATTGAGTGCCAATATGCAGACATCATTGGTCCTGTCACGTTTGCCGTGTATCACAATGCCATGTTGAGGAAGCAAGCAGAGATGCATTTTGAAACTGGGCTAGGAGAAAATATGATGGCATTTGCCAACTGGCTGATGGACATTCCAAGGACACAAGGTCATAGCAACATCCTTGACCTGTTCATGTGGTATGCAGAGACACAGATGGAGCAGTAGGAGGGAGCACCAGCTTGCGCAAGGCCACGCTGGAAGTAGCAGATGTGCTAAAGTGTACATACATACATGTAAAAAAAAGTCTCACAATCATATATATACATTGGATGCATGCACAGCCCAATCCCTCTCCCACAGGACATGATGAAATGAATGGTGAACAGGTCATTCATGTCACATCCTAATCTACTCTATTGGGAGTTATTATGTAAGCTGTGGGAAAATTATATAAGGAGTGGACATTGGGTGGCTATGTTGAAACACTTCTTGAACCTGAACTATCACCTGCCTGTTTAGGAGTAGTAAACAAGTACACACAAAGATTCAAAAAAAATCAAATCAAATGTATGCCAAAATCGTGTCATTGTTTATCTCACTCTCACACACACACACACACCATGATTAGATCCAAATCAAACACAATGGTAAGCATGTTACAAGAACAGCATGGCCTTGCGCAAGCTCATGCCATACTCTTCATGCTGACAGTCGACCATGCCCACCACTCAGGCAAGCAAACAATCTCTTTGAAAGGTTGTGTGACACTCATGTATGTACCATAACATAGGAAATACTTGACTATGCAACCCATGCCACAGTTGAGGTGAGTCTGGCGCCAGCTTGCGCAAATCCACGTCACTGAACCATGAATGTAAAAAAATGATATATTTTGATTGATCAATCAGCACATGGACAACATAGAAAAGGATTCGAATGCCAGCTACAAGCCATCAGATGAGGAATCAGAGTCAGACATGGAGATCAGTGACGACGAGGTAGGTTCTAGAAATGGTGAAACAAAATTGCAGGTTACTCAGCACAGTTGATCAGAACCTGAATGCAGCTGGAGAGAGTGAGGATGACATGGAAATGAATGATCCCAGTGATGTGGATGAGAGCGATGAAGAGGTGGGTAACATGTTTGCTAGACTAGCTGAAAATACTCAAAAAGAATGAATCAAGGTTGTTCAAGAGAGAAAGGTAAGAATTCAGGCATAATCTTGCGCTAGACTATGCTGCTGACCAAGGTCCATAGGAGGCAAAGGCAAAACACGAGAAGCTGGAGATCAAACAGCAGAAAGAAGAAGTACGTCTGGCAGCAAAGAAACAAAAGGAGGAAGTGAGAATCTTGAAGAAGCAACAAAAGACAGCAGAGAAAGAAGGAAATGAGCAAAAGGACAAAAAGGGCAAGGGAAAAGTGAGTAACAGAAGTAGATAAGATTATCTGAACATAAAGTGACTGACTGCCCATCAGGCAAGGACAACAAGCAAGGTGAGGGCATGGACGTGGCCTTGCGCAAACTGGGGCCATGGCTAACAATTGATTCAGCCTAGGAAGGAAGCAGGATCGAAGAAGTTTGTAAGGACATTTCCAGCACTACATGACAGGTTAGCTATAGTAGGAGCTAAACTTTACAAACAGGTCCCTGCAGTCAAGAATGTAGAAAGCGGAGCAGTACAACAATTTGTTGATCATATTGCTCTCTTGGTAGAAGAGGCCACCTTGGGTTATGCGCTGGTTACAGTCATGGATGAAAACGACATGGAGCGTGGACCCATGATGAAACGCAGGGAGGTCAACCTGCGTGACATCAATGAGGATTTCATGGAGGAGTTTGTGTCTGGCATCAAGCAACATGGTCTACAAAACCGGATGATTGCCAATGCCATGGACCTTGGAGTTCACAAGGCCGATGTGGACCTTGCTTCCTTGGAGCCAGCGAAAGGAACGCAATACACCAACCGTGTCAGGTGGCAGCCGAATGCTGTCAATTCGACCTCCCTTTTGTACAATGGGAATCACCGTTTTCACTACATGCGCACAAAGTCAGACTGGGTAGCACCGTTCCTACAGTACAAACGGGCAAAGGAGCTGCTAGGGCAGAGCACATCAGGGGAAAAGGCAGCAGTATATCATGAGAGCATCACAAAGGCTCAGGAAATCATTGATGAGGGTGGCGTATGGTTGATGCGGATGTATGATATAGGTGAGCATAAGACATGTCAGCGTGGGCTTGCGCTAACTGGCGCCGGTGGTCAACACAACTGTACCACATAGGTGAGCACAAGACTGGTTGACGTGGGCTTGCGCTAATTGGCGCCGGCATCCTGTACATCCAGATTTCATCAACAACCACAAGGAGAGTGCCTTGCTAAAGCACCACATTGCATCCAACGTGGTGCTGCCCACACATCAGGACAGCGAGGGTGACGCACTGAACACCATTATGAACATCCTACTGGACATTCCAACCGCCGAGGCCCGTCGTACCTATATCAATTCTGCAATCCTCAGAGTAGGAGAGCCCAGCGGGTCAGTAAAGAACATGGGAATGCTTGGCAGAATCCTCAAGGACGATGCTCTTTTCAACATCATATTCCGACTATTTTGCTATGATCACTTTCGCAACCGGGACAATAACAAGGTGGGAGGACTCAGCATTCGAATGATATACTCTTGGTTCCCAAACCGTGTTGGTGTGAGCATATCTTCACAACATTGATACATGTGCAGAGAGGACTAAGATTCTTTCAGTTGATGGCCCACGTGGCAGAGCAGTGCGGTCAAATTCTAGATTTCCTTGCTGCACCGATAGAGTTTACAGAGGCAACCACAAGGGATAAAGGCCAGCAGCTGGATTTCCACTGCATACAGTACAACAAAGCCAGAGCTACGCTTCAGAAGCCTCCCCCAACCACAGCCAGAAGACTGTTGGATCGCTCATACTTGCCAACCTGGACCAAGGCCTTTACAAAGCATATGCTCAAAGCGTTTGTTAGAAACAGTGAAAAGTGTCCACCTGCTATGGATTACTTTGGGTCGGATATTGAGACAGAAAAGGACGCCTACATGAAGAAACTACAAGGATTTTGGGAAGAAGTTGTCACGCATGCCAGGAATGAGCTTAACATCCTCACACCCACTAGCAAATACGCAGCCATTGTCAAAAAGGCGATGCCAGGAAAGCTTCAAGCTCTTCAGTGTGGTCTGTTTGATGCTCTATATCCAAAAAGACTTTTTAGTTTCTTTCCAATACCCACCAAGTTGTTTTTGAACTCTATACACAAGCAGACGGAGGGAATCTCAGATGCCATCTGTGAGGTGAGTTTGTTCATGCAAAGAACAACCATATTGTTTTATCAAACCTGATCCTTTCTTCAGATGGTCCATTGGATGGAACCTCTCTCTACCTTTGCTCTAAAGCAAAACCCACCCATGTGGGTAGACCATACACGGGCACTGGAAAACTTCTTACAGCAGAAGTTTGGATCAAGCTCAGATGTGAGAGAGGTGAGCAGCGCCGCCTTGCGCAAGCCCACGCTGGTTGATCTACAGTCCCTCCAGATCTATGTCCTGTTGCTGTCCCAGCGCCGCAGCACTGTGTTGGCACTACAAAGCTATCAAAAGGCTGCAGAGACAGAAAAGGGACTGGAACCAGCAAAGGAGGAAGAGCTGAACACCCTGGCTTTTCGCAAGGTGGTACGCAAGGTGATCGAGACTCAACGCGACCGTATCTTGAAGACTGGAATTCAAGCCTCAGAGGGTTCCAAGAAGCTGTCTCTCCCTCGCTTTCCTATCACAGACGCTCCAGATGCCTCTGATATTCAATCCAAATTCTTACGCTTTGTCACCCGGGTCCTCGAACATACCGCTTTCCCCTGGCTCGATTCTGCCAACTTGAAGAAGGCAGAAACCTTAATCAAATATATGATTCCTGCATTCAAGAGTTTCCTTCTTAGACCGCATGTGTTGACAAACGACCAACCATGGGCCTTCCGTGAGGCACTGTCCTCAATTCTCAACACCTGGCTTGTCAATAGCAACACCTCAGAGTCATGGAGTTGGATCGACAAATGTGATGACAAGCCCCAGCTGCAAGGACGGCCCCTGGATGAAACTCAAGGTCCAATGCACCTGGGCGACTCGGAGACCGTTGGCAATCAAAATGTGCGCCTTCAGACATATATCGATCTGCGTGCTCGCAACAAGGGAAAAATGGAACGTGTGATCAAGACAGTGCTGTCAGAAGGTCTGGGCCTGGGTTTGGATGACAAGGCCATTCCAGCAGTGCTTGAAAAGGTGGAGGACCTTATGGATGTGAGTCATGCAGAACCTGCCATGGCCTTGCGCTAATCCACGCTGACTCTACAAACAGACGCTCAAGATATATTCAGAGGCAGCAGTACATCGCATACAGTCACCAACCGAGCAGTTCGATCCAGACAACCAATCCAAGAAAGCCCTCGACACCCTCTACTCATTAACCATGCCACCTGCAATGACCCCCGAAGAGACCTCCCACTACCTCGGCAAGGAAACAGCGACCTACATTGCTAAGTTAAATGCAATGAGGTCTTATAAGGATGATGGCATGCGATTGTGGACAGCCGAAATCGACCACAATGAGGCCAAGCAGACAGAGGCCACTCGCTTGAAAGATGCTCACAAGAAGGTCAAGGTCCTCGAGTCTGCTCAAGACATCCATGCTCGCAAGATCAGAGAACAGAAGCAGAAAAAGCGTAGGTCAAGAGCCATAAAATGACAATGCTCTTACAATTTAATACAGAGAAACTCAAATCAACCGAGTATATTCAGAACAGCGACATCGAAATGGACACAGGCACTGGTCCATCCAATGTTCCCGGTATGTCTGACGCACCCTTGCGCAAGGCCATGCCCACTCACCAACACCATAGAATCCAGGCAGATACGTGAACCCAGTAAGCTCAGCGCCACCTTGCGCAAATCCACGCCAGCTCACACTACTCATTACAACAGCCCAAGTTGTTTCTTCATCAGAGGAAGAAGAAGGCCCACAACTGATGGGCAAAGGAAAGGCTCCCATCAAGTCCAAGTCTGCTGTTCACAAGGGCACCAAACGTCGCTTGGAAGAGGTAATAGGCCAAGAGAGCAGCAACCAGTCCGCACGACTTGCTCCTCGCAATCGTATCTTGGACTTGAACGATGTGGATATGTCTGAAGGCAAGAGATTTTAAATGCCATTCACCACAGCAATAGAAATATCTCACATGTCCATCTATAGCCACACAGGAGTACAGCTGGAAGACTTTCCAGCAAGTCTTCCTCACTCAAGCCGATATTCCATTTGCTCGACTTCCTCCCCTCCTTTATATTCTCCATAGCCTCACTGTCCACGCTCGTAGCTCCAGAGCCACAGATATCTCTGAAGCCACAGAAGATCTTGTCAGGAATGCTGCTGAGGAACCAGCAGACCGTGCGATCCTTGGATTACTGAACAAGCTCAAATCCAAGAAACACTGGGTACACAAATACCTGGATCGTGCAGTGCAGGTGATGAGTGAAGAAGATACTGGCTCAGTGGTAGATTTGACAGTGGCAATGGGTTGGTGGGAGTAGTTCACCTCTGCTTTGTACTCACGTAAAGACAACAACAAGAACATTCTGTGTCCATGGAACCACAACACACTTCATCCTGTAACTACGCACTACACAAGAATTTAGGACATATGTCCTCCTTCTATCACATGAGCATGTTATGTAAGCAATTGTCATACCATATATGGTAGGGTTATGTAAGCAACTGTACAGTTAGACCACATATGGTCTCTGCATACAGAAATGCCATGTAAAACATCTTTTGAACTCCAACCACCACCTTCCCTATTTAGGTAAGCACAAACAAGTACAAATACAAAGTTCTGTCACTCACTCAATTATCACTACCCAGCACCATCATGAACACAGAAGTCACCAGAGTTGATGTGAGTTCCATTCATGTCTTAGCTTATATACCAACAGATCACATCCACCACCAACAGGCTGCCAAGGCCATGCTTAACCAGCATGTGCAGACCATTTCTGACGTGGTGAATCGCACAATGACCCCAGGCTTGGGTCTCATCGAAGACGACAAGATCACACCCGAGCTACATAATGCATTTCAAATATTCCTGCCTGTAAGTCCATCATCCTTTTCTTTTTGTTTCTTAAGCTCATCCAGAGCTTTTCAAACAGGCCATGCGTGACCAGTCTATACGACAGGTCATGCGGTTTCTCGGCGTCACACAAATGCCCTCTTGGCTGGCAAACAAGAGGCACCTGTATCCCTCCATCAGGGACTTTGAGGTAGCAACCAGCGAGGAATGCGAGCATTATTGGAAGCAGAAGGCAGCTGAGCAGGTGCAGAATACTGTAGTCGACATGGCCTTGGACAATCTTAGCCTCTTGGGTGCAAAGGACGGTATGTGCAACAGTCCACCAGCTGACGTGTGCTTGCACTAATCCACGTCAACTCAATCCTTACAACAGATGTATTTGGTGCTGTTATGGAAAACATTACCCACACAGAGTCTCCCATTCCCATTAAAAAGGAAGACATGGACATGGCAGAGGAGTTTCCAAGTGCTGAGTGGGAAAATGAAGTGAAAGAGATGACCGAAGCAGAATGGATAATCACCTCAACCCCACATAAGCAAAACAAAGGGAAGGGTGAGCTTCCAACAGTTTCTGTCAAGACATAGCATATAAACATATATCCATACAAACAACAGCTGTTGCACAATCAACCTCAATGGAAAGTGAGGAGGTCATTTCCAACTGGACCACCTCACCTCCAACAAAAGGTATGCCACACACTTCACAACACACATCAGCTCACAAGACTTGACAGAAATGGAGCCACCAGAGGAAGATGAGACATTGGACAATACGTACAAGAACAAATTGAGCAGTAAGGCAGTCTCAAATCATATATGAAATAAACTTCATTCAGCATTATCTCTTTTATCACAGGCCAAACAAAACAGTACAACTATCAAGACATGCGGACATACATCATCAGCCCAAACATCAACCGCAGCACATTCAATGCAATGCCCGTGATGTTGCGCATTATATGGGACACCTACTGGAAAGCCATGGACATGCCCAGGTCCCTGACAGCACGTCAGGCCACAGCAGAAACAAGACAGCTGTTTCTAACGCATATCAACACACCCACCAGTGAGGAGCTGGTGGATGTCATGAGAGGATATAGCACCCTGAAACGGCTCCAACCCATGCTTGCTGTGACACACAAACTGCAAGAATTTGGCTGCTGGAAGGTGCGGATCTCCAATGCTCAAAGCCACAAACTGTACACTGGCCAATGGGCCACAGAGTATGAAGCCAAGCGTCAACAGAAGGAGTCAAAGGCCATGGTTGCTACAGCAGGCTCAAGCAGTACTTAGTCGTTACACATACATGTAGTCAAACAGATTGAATTATATCATCCTTGTCTTCCAATGATCCTACTTTGCAAGTCATAACAGGGTCTTTTTCACAAGCGACACAGCCTTGCGCTAAACCATGCCAACAAGTCATGACAGCATATCCTTCACAGGTGACATAGCCTTGCGCTAAACCATGCCAGAGCAAGCCCACTCTCATACAAACAAAACAAGCAGTTCTCACATAGTCAAGAAACTCAAGAAACTCTTATAAGCCACATATGTTCTCATGGTGATCATCCCAATCAAGTAGCATTATGTAATCAATGGAAACATTATAAAAGGAGGTGACATAATGTGACTATGTCAATTTACCTTTTGAACCTGAACTATCACCTTCCTGTTTAAGAAATAAGTAAACAAGTACAAATAAAATAGGCAATATCTACAAATGTATTGTCAATCAGCCCATCATTGATTCACATCTGACCACTAACACAGATCATTGGAATCAACAAATCAATAGAATGGTAAGCACTTGCAGTGACAGCATGGCCTTGCGCAAACCCACGCCATTCATGTCTCATACATGGAATTATGAAATATCTAACTCTAGTCACATTCTCTAGTCCTCTGGTCTCTTGTCTCTCTCCAATGAGCTGCTCTTGATGATTGCCAGCAATCTGGAAGCACCAAGCCTTTTGGCATTCCGACTCACACATTCCCATCTCAATGCGATTGCCATAGCTGCAGGACTTAGGATCTGGTTGATCACCACACATCCACAGGAAAGTGGCCCTTGCAATATCATCAATCAAGGCACTCCCACAGCCAGGGATGTCTCTAGAGATCTCATTCAAATAAGTTGTAGCTGCAGTAGCTGTTATCAGCACACTCTGGAACTTCTTGAAAAGTGGCTGGACAACCTCCTCACACCCATTGACATCAATGACAATACAAAACCTGTCAATCACATTGTGGAACTCTCAATCGACATTCCATACCTCTGTCCAGTTACACACAGCAGTCTACGAAGCCGCTTACAAGTACTACACGATGCTCTCGACAACAATCAGCTACCAAGGCTCAAAGAATTAAACATCCTCATTCTAAAGGAAGGAAAAGGGCAGCTAGATGACCAGGAGGAAGGAAACATATATGATGTCTTTGAAAATCTGGATGATCTCTGTTGGGAGAGAGCAATTTCACTGGATTTCCAAGGCTATGAGGATTCAGAAGAAGAAGAGTAGCTCTTTCATAGCTTTCTTTGTTACACAAGCCAACATTTCTCTACCTACTGCTTTCTTTTTCATGGACACCAACCATTCTAGCTACTTCTTTCACAGTAGTTCATGTTCCCAATCATTCACTCAGCTAATGTGCCAAATGTACTATCATTACTTCACTCTTGCAAAGCTTGTCTGAAAGCAAACAAGTCTTGCTATCACTTACAAAATCCATCATCTTGACCATCAGCATGAAAAGTCACTGTGTCACAAACCTAACAGGGGAAATAGAATGAAGAAGACAATTCAATGAAATCAACAATTATTCAACTTTACCACAATGTATTCTTTCACCACTACACAGACATTGCTAGAGTAGTGGTAGCAGAGAGCACCAGCTTGTGCAAGGGCATGCCAAAATCAGGAGTAACACAAACTACATCTACTTCCTTTATTCAGCCAAGTCAAACTAGATCTGATCTATCATATGACATTCTCAAATGGAGTATATTACAGCACCAAGCAGTACCTGGGACAAACAGATCCAATCAGAAGTTATTACATAAGCAATAGAACAACTATACAAGGAGTGGATTTAATGTGGCTATGCTAAATCATTTCTTGAATCTAAACTATCACCTTCCTATTTGAGACTATAAAACAAGCACAAACAAAGAGTTTGTCTTTCACACGTATGCTAAAATCACTTCATTGTTTATTTTACTCACAAAAACCATCATCAGATCCAAAATGGTAAGCATGTTGCAAGAATGGCATGGCCTTGCGCAAGTTCACGCCATACTCTTATACTCATAGTCAACCATATCCACCACCCAGGCAAGACACTATCTAATATAGTCTCAGATATGCATTTAACTTTTAGTGTGCATGCATCATGCATAAATAGGCCATGCTTGAATATGTTACCATCAATAAAGAGGTGGGTTAGGCACACATTTTTACAAATTCATGCCACCATAGCAATGCAATTCCAGGCCATGCAAACCAACAAACCCTACATCAGCCAGGCCATTGTGGATGTAAGGTTTCACACTGGTCATAGGATACTCATAATCTAAATCTCATAAATATTTGCCATAGAATCAAATCATGACAACATACATATATATTAGGAATAATGAAGTGTGGCTCTCCTCACACATGGCAAGTAGCAGTAGCAATATCAAAGCATACTTGGAGTATTCACCTCTATGCCTCATCTCCAGCTCACAGAAGAAGACTTTACAAGTATTGAGGCATATCAACAGGCACAAGTGAGTGTCTTGACATATAGTCATCCTGGCAGGCTTCTCATCTGCTATAATAGCCATCAAAAGATCCCTCATGGTTGCCATATGAATGTGATCACCATGGATCAAAATGGGAATCAGAAAGCTTAAAGTCAAAAGAACAAGGTATTCAAAAACAAAAGGCCTTGGAAGAACTCAGATACCACTATGAGACAGAGGTGGTTGACTTTCTGACAGAAGAGATTATGGGAGTTGATGATCTGGTAGACCAGTATTAAATGTAGTACTGCTCAATGGATCATTAAGCTTATTGTCTCTACCTCTAATCAAGCGTGAACAGAGTGGATAATTCACACACAATCAAAGTGCAATTTTACGAAAATCTGACCATAATCAAGCACGAATGGAACATGAATAAGCATGACCCAATGCAAACAGAATGCAAATAGAGTGCAAATTTACGAAAATTGGACCATAATCCAGTGGAAACAAAGTGAGATCTGACCATTGAACAGGATTTTGTAATTGGGGTAAGGGGTAAGGGGTGGTTGGAGGCATATTTTAAGACCCTACTTTGCACATTTCTAAGAGTATGAGAAATAAGCAATGTGATACATGGTAGGACCAGGTGTCAATTTTGCACATTTCTAAGGGTGTGAGAAATAAGCAATGTGATACATGATAGCACCATGGACCAACCTTGCACATTTCTGAGGGTGTGAGAAATATGCAATGTGATACATGATAGCACCATGGACCAACCTTGCACATTTCTGAAGGCCCAAGAAATAAGCAATATGATACATGGTAGCACCATGGACCAACCTTGCACATTTCTGAGGGTGTGAGAAATATGCAATGTGATACATGATAGCACCATGGGCCAACCTATCCATATGTGTTCCCGTCTCCGGGGGTGGAAACCGTCCCCGCGTCCCCGCCGTTCCCACGATCCCTCCGTCCCCGG
>JBBPQD010000398.1:0-12456 GCA_038092355.1 Caloboletus inedulis
CTTCTCCGTGATGGATTATGTTGGCTCGACGCCCAGGATGAGCGCAACGGCAAAGCGTTCTGGGTTCCTTCCGCAATGCGCTGGGATGAATAGCATCTCATGTTCTGTAGCGCCCTCAGTCTATCGGTACGACCCCACTTCCGCTGGTTTCCATCGCTTTACTGATTCAAAACGGAGTCAGATTTCACACTCTTCATGTGAGTGAACCGAGGCCCTCTCCAAGCTTCAAGTTCTCTGCTGAGGGCGCCGGGGCCATTTGGTCCCAGCCAGCCATTACGACCCTCTGATTCAGATAATGCATAATTTGCTATTTTTTGCAGGGCTTCGATGGGATTCCTTGGAAGTCAACGGAACATTAGAATTATGCACTAGGATATGGGCGTATCCATGTTTCTAGGTATTTCTCGAAATGAGATGGGATATGGAGCTGAACGGTCTTGTGTGGCTCAGGACAGGGGCAATTCATGAACTCCGGCGGCGGACTCTGCCGGAGAATTCAAAGTCCAGACTTTTTGGAACGAACAGGTGGCGCGCTTAGGAGCTTCCAGCGTAATCCTTGACTTCGTCAGCAATGATCTCGCCGA
Source organism: Caloboletus inedulis (assembly GCA_038092355.1). NCBI lineage: Eukaryota > Fungi > Basidiomycota > Agaricomycetes > Boletales > Boletaceae > Caloboletus > Caloboletus inedulis. The sequence continues at coordinate 585 of JBBPQD010000398.1, forward strand.
GGAAAGGGTGATATATAAACCCCACTCCTCTCCTTAGGGTATCTGCCGTCTTCTGAAACTTACCCACCACCACTGTCAGCTAAGCCAGTATCAGTGATACACAATGTCTTTGATGCGCTTCCACTACGACCCTTTCTCCGAGTTCGATCGTCTCTTTGACGATGCCTTCTCCTCGCGCTTCTTGCGCCCCATCGCCGGTCCCAGCGCTGAAGCTGGGCGTGACATCTTCAAGCCAAAGTATGTTATTAATGGCCCCTGTCTCTTTGTGCATCTCTGGCTGACGTCGATGGATGCAGGATGGACCTGCGCGACAATGTTGAGAACAATACGGTTACCGCGACATTCGAATTGCCTGGCATCAAGCCAGAGGAGGTCAACATCGACGTCAACCAGGACCGTCTCACCATCTCGGGTGAGACCAGTTCTAGCCAGCAACGTGATGAGGACACATACACCGTCCGCGAGCGGTCCTGGGGCAAATTCTCCCGCGCTCTAATGCTCCCCCAGGGTACCAAGGTGAGCGCCGCGGAGACCTTGTTCGCATTCTCTTGTTCCGTCCGTCTGACAAGAGCATAGCACGAGGACGTCAAGGCGAAGATGGAAAACGGTTTGCTGAATGTGACGTTCCCCAAGGCTCAGCCTCAGCAGCAGCCCAAGCGCATCACCATCGAGTGAGCGCCTTGTCGTCAAAGATGTTGTCCGATGTTGCTACGACAAATGCGCTTACATTGTCATGCCTCAGATCATGATGTATAATAGCTTTGTATCTTTGTGTTTTGCAATGGACGATGAGTTGGTCTTACATTTTCGCAGTGTGTCGTGAGTGAAAAAAAATGAGTGGTGGGCAAAGTTGCATTTAGTAAACCATAAATGTTGTTTACGACGTCTGTGCTCTCACTCCGTTCGTACCTCTGTATGGTAAGGGCCAGCGATTTTACGATACAGTTCCTTCATAAAAATCCAGAACTCATCTCCGTACGCATGGTACAGCACGCCGAAAGCTGCCCCCCCAAGGTGTGCGTAGTGGTCAAAGAGTCTATCGTGTGACCGTGAGCGATCGTCCACGCCAAAACAAGTAATCAGTAAACTCACTTCCAACCACGGAGGACGCCAACGATATCTGCCAACACCAGCGCACCCACGCCCGTGGTAATTGAGACGCTGATAGGCACGAAAATCGGTTGGACTTGGGCATCCGGGAAGGCCAGCGCAGTGAGTGTGACTGCGGCATAGATCGCACCGGACGCTCCCAACGAAGGCAGGATCTTCCTCGGTGCTTGCTGTGCTGCGTCGCCAACCAGGGCAGACGCAGCTGGTGACGACCGCACCGCCGCTTGTTTGGAAAGGTATGACAAAAACCGGGGATAAAGTACTTTGGTAGAGACACCGTGACTGACTAGTCCGGAGAACAACCCAGCTGACCAACACAAGGATAAGTATGGAAATATAACTTAGGCTCCGGACGGCGAAAATCGTACCAGATATGAAAAACGCAAAGAACTGCCACTGGGCACTTATGTCTGGTTCACGTGAAGGAGAAACGCAAAAGTACTGCGTCGCAGCAGCGCCTACGGACAGCCGAGTCAATCACTTTTAGAACTGAGCAGTGATAAAGCACTTGCCAAAGCTTGCCAACGCCATTGAATTGGCGACAAGGTGGAGGAAACTCTTGTGACTAACATAGACCTCAACCCATGGCGAAAACAAACCGCATCAACAAGCACTGACCTGAACATACTCGTGAGAAGCGTATAGGACTTTCCAGAAAGTGGATCATGCATGAAGGCTCGGTTCATGAATGGATTGAAGTGAGGTATTTTCCACATAAGAAAGATGGCAGTATTCAACGCGCAGATCGACCAGCAAAGTCGCCTGCCTTCACTAGCATCGTAGTAGAACGAGCCCACGAACGCGGATACAGTCAGAGATAGATTTTGCAGCGCGATAGGCCACTGAGAAATCTTTTCCTTGACTGATTCGAGATACTTGAGAAATTTCTGTCCGAGGCAGGGATGAAATCCGCGCGGATCATGGTAGTGGAGGAGTCACGTACAGAGACCTGGGCCCGGGCTTTCGCTTTTCTAATCTCCTCGTGCGTAGGTTCGCGGAAAGTCCAGATGCTCATAAACTTCCGGACTTCCTTGGACCAATGTTCATTTTCAAGCTGTGTCTGCTCTGCAGCCAGTTCGAAGGCGACCCAGGATCCAAACAAAAAGAACTATAGACCACAGGTGGATGAGAAGGAAGGAGAGCGAGACTCGAATACACACCGCAACTTGTCTTCGTATCGGAGGCCGACCGACACGTTCACAGAAAGTTCGAACATCGTCCACCACGGCGTGACGAGAGGTTGGAGTACCATCCACTGCCCTTCCTGATGCGTTTCGAGAGATCCTAGGGAACCATTTCTGCGACGTCTGGACGAATGTGCGACTTTGGAATCGCCCGAGCAATGGTTTGAAGGAACGAAACGAATGTCGGCAAGGTGTAGACCAGAGCATAATTGTGCACGTTGTACTCGTCAGGGTTCACACTTTCAGTTTTCGTGATGCGCCGGACTGCTGCTTTGCTGCAACATAAATTTTAACAGGAAAGCTTCGAGGACCCCACTCTAACTGCTGTGCCATCATCTTATGGAATTGTAACAAGCAAATAACATAGTATTCATAATAATAATGAATAATTCAGGAGGAAAAGATGAAAGAACTGAGCAGCAGTGGACCAAAATCATTCCTGAGTGACAGGAGAGAGAAGATGGTCAAGTAACTCTGCAGAAGCACCATCTTCAGAGAGAACTTTGGTATCTTCAAGCTCCCTTGAGATTTGGTCTATATATTCACCAGCTCCTGCCATATGAGCAATCTTGGCACATGCAGCATGGATTTTGAGGTACTCTGGTGATGGAAGGGGTAAGTTTTCAGGATCCTCAGTTGTAAACTTCACAAGTGTCTTGCATCCACTGAGGTAAACTGAATGTTGTGCCACAACTCTGTATACATGTGGCTCATCCTGAAACTGTCAGATGTGTTTTACATAGAACAACAGAATACTCACTGCAGGCTCAAACCAGAGTCTCAAATTGTCAAAGCTATCATGTATACTCATATCCAATGTTAAGATATTTTCAAGGTGGTGTACACCTTTGCCATTTAGGTTTTCAACAATATCCTTATAGCCAAACTGATCCATGATGGCCAGCATGAGCACAGTGTGATATTTCTGCACCAATGATAAGAATGTATGTCAAACAAAGTGTAGAAGTGAACCTTGTCACCACCCTGACCACCAAACTTTTCATTGGTAGATGCATCAAAGATGTGTGCACACTGTGTTACAGTGCCCCCAGCAGCAGCAGCCATTTCTTCAAGGTTTGGCCTAGATACTACTGAGGAGTGATCATAACGCCCTGTAACAACACAATGGTACCCATCACGGACCAGGGCCTTGGAAAGAAGAGGAAGGTTGTTGATTCACAAAAGTGACAAGATGATTGACTTACACGCCGTTTTGCAGCTGAATGGTCCTGTGGAGGTTGTTTTAATGTCTGAGCTTTCAGCTGCTGTATGTCATCGAAAGAGTGCTGCGAAGAGTGAGAGGATTGGACTGGTGTACAACCTTTGACCCTTTTGACTGCTCGATTATCTTTAGAATGATGATCGACATGGAATGGCAGGACTCTGAGCTTACAAGCACGAATATAGTGGTCAAAGTAGAGCTTCCCAGTTTCTTTTAATGCATCCTCAGTTGCACAGGACACTACTCCTTTGGCGACAGTCTTCCGTGCTTCGTTTGAGGGCCCATACAGTAAGAGGTACCCTAAGATTCTAGCATAGATCAATAGTGCTGAGCTTGTCTTGGAATCTGAATGGGTTCGGGCAGATTCTTCAAACCTCAAGATGATAGAATAAGCATTGGAGATATCAGGTGAGAGCTCAAGAACTTGGGTTGGAAGTTGAGGAGGGAGTGCTGTTGGTGGCATGAGCCAAGAATGCTGGTCTGAATCGGGTTGGTGTTGCCACAGTTTCGACTCAGAGTCAATACAAAGTTATAGCTGTATCATATCCTTCGGGATGTTTTACTACATTTCGTTCCTCCGTCCCCCACCCTTACAAGCCAGCACGGTGCCCACCGAATCTATCCTCATCATGCCCCAGATATGCAACGATCTCCGAACAGAATACCTCGACGACCCCATTGACATCTACTACACCTGGTCTCTCCACGCACCACACCCCACCTCGCCCATGATCACTAAACCCACCAAACTCACCTCTTGGCGAACGAGCACCGCGTACAAAGAGATCCCCGTGCCGAGACCACCGCACCTCGACGTCCACAGTAAATGGACAGACTCGGACGGCCCATCGTGGCGGCTCATCCTGACCTGCGGAACCACGCCAAACGATCAAGTCGTCGTGCTCGGCGAGACAGACACCGGCAACGCGCCGTTTCCGGTCATGTCCATGCCAGTGAGCTTTCCCCGTCGACAGATCCCGGGGAACAAGAACGCAGTGAAGGGTATGAAACAAGAACGGATTGCGCGGTCGTACGCCCTGCGTGTACCCCTCCAAGACCGTCCGATCGTGTTCAGCGTTACGGAGCAGACCTCCTTCGACCTCGACAAGGTACGTCCACCCCCGCACACCACAGCTTTCACATCACAGCGTTCCGGAGACACATTTTTTGACGCCGCTCACGGGGGCAGCTCTAGAAAATATGGGACAGCGGCATTGGACTCAGTTCTTGGCTCGTACAGCTCTTCTCTGGAAAAGGCGCAGAGACGGGGGGGGCGCTGTCTGATCTACTTGAATCGCTCTTTAGCACAGAAGCTCGACATATCTTGGAATTAGGTAGGCTAGGTCGCGTTGCGTACGGCGCCAAGACACTTTTTTTCCCTTCACGACCAGCTGATGGATAGCCCACCGATAGGTGCAGGCACGGGCATCGTCGCCATCACGCTCGCTGTGCTGCGCTCGACGTTGGACCTCTCTGATCAGCCTGGCTCCATTGTGACCACGGATCTACGTGCGTGCTTACTACCCACTCAGCCGAGAACCCGATCCCACTCATTCGCACCGACAGCGTCTGCGATACCCATCCTACAAGACAACATCACCTCCAACTACCTCTTGATGAATAAATGCATTCCCAAAGCAGTCGTCTTGGACTGGGAACACGAGGAACTTCCACCACTCGTTCAAGTTCAATTGGAGGCGGGACTGGGCGTCATCGTGTACGCGACTTCTCGTGCTCGTCGACAGAGGGTTCCGTCTGATGCGATACGCTCAACGTAGCATGGCGGATGTCACCTACAACACGGCGTCCTTTTCCGCACTCATCGGAACGCTCTCACGACTCATCCAGCTGTGCAAACACAAACGGAATGGCCGTCCCCCTAGAGTCCTCATGGGTTACAAGGAACGACACCCCGACGAACGATCGCTCTGGGATCGCGCCAAAGGTATCGGTCTGCATTTTCAACAGATCGCACAGGTCAACGGGGCAGGTGGAAATCCAGTCGAGATTTGGCTAGGATGATCAGATTCAATGTGATGCGACGATAGGTACTTATGTTGGTATACAATACACGCTAATCTATTGGGGAAAAATAACTCCTAGTCGCGGTTAGTTGGGAATACAAACGATGCATGCTGTGCTAGAGGGGTGGTAGCGGTCGACGACAGTGAGGACAGATATTCTATACACACGACTCAGCCATCTCCCGTCGACTATGAACCAGAGACCTACTCACCTTGATAGCAAGCCACTTGTCAAGACAGTCCGTATGCTGGGAAGAGAGGCGAGTGAGTCACGTCAAAAGTACCCATCAAATAGACGAGTTACGCACAAACAAGTGATGGCACGGTGCCAGGCTATAATTTTTCCTTCCCCCGACTTTTTGTAGTAGACCGACAGCGACGTGCTGTAGCGGCGTGGGATCCTCTACATGAATCGCTTCCATACAGATGGAACAATCCCCCAGCGACTGCTCTGGTGCTTCGGGGTCCGAAACTGAGAGCTGTAATGGAGGGTGATAGTTGTATGTTTCTGTGGTAGCGAACTGGTTGGAGAGTCAATGTCTGCACACGTGACTCCCAAAATCACAGGTTGACATACACGTTGTGGGAGAAAGAACGTAGGTCCTAGTAGTTGTTGAAGGAGGACAACGACCACTTGGAAAACCACGAAGGCACACAGATAATATGCCCATCCTGCCACACCAGAATGGTCATCAATGGAAGAATAGAATAAACAATGCGGACGCACTCCTAGGTCCGACATCCAATACGTTATTTGGACACGTCAAAAAGTCTAGTTTCGCAGTTAGCTTCGCTCAGCGCACGTTCAAACGAGAAGTGTCTCACAGAGCACAAAGTAGAGTCTGCATATAGAAGTTCCGATGATGTATTCTGCACTCAACGCGCTGGGTCGTCCCCGCTTGGCTGAGCGAACGATTTGTGGGAGCCAAAACATGGAATACATGCTGGCAACGAAAAAGAGGGCGAGGGAGGGCGTGACGATCACGCGGATAATGAACGTGAGGAACAAGAACATTCCGAGCCCTGGTACGAACATCGACACCAGAGTGAAATAGGGACGACAAGTGAACACGTACATATACGGGCTTGTGGGTCCGACCGGAGATGACGAATTACGAGCTGAAAGAAGGAGGGTCCAGTGGGACGAGCAGGTGCCGTGGCTGGCAAGGGAAGTTGGGTTTGAGCTGTGTCAGTAGCTGGTGTGGGGGCGTTCTGTGCAGGAGACGGAGTACGTCGAGCTTGTTGGGCTGCTGCATCCTCTGGGGCCTGGACTTGATTAATGAGAATCGCATGTTGCTGCATACCATACAGTTAGGTGAGCGTCAACCGAAAACTAGGCCCAAATAGCGTTACTCACAGCCTCGAGGGCAAACAAAATGCAAGCGAGGAATGCCGGGGCGATGAGAGACATGGATGGCCGGCCATTTGCCAAGATTGCAAAGGTAATGTGGCCAGCAAACGCCACAGCATCAACGATAGCTTGAGTTAGGAAGGCCCATACCGACAGGCGCGTGAGCGCTGCGGGGCTATGTGCTCTGTCGATTTGGCGGGATAACAATGCCAGTAATACAAGATAGACGATGGCAGAAACGCTAGCATCTAGTACGCAATATAAGAAATACATGGCAAAGGTAGAACGAGCAGACTCACAGTTTGTAACTTTGCGGAAAAACGACTGAGACCTACGCATGATCATGAGAACCATAAACACAAGCTCGTCGCCTTTCATACCTCAAGCCGTCCGCATCATGTAGGCGATAAAGTAACCCGCACTCTCGACTCACAAGTATACCATTCAAGCGCAGCGGTGGCCTTTTCGTCGTCCACTTCCCGGTTGGCTTCTGAAGTTCGTCTTCGAGGTCCTGCATGAGGTCCGCGGAAATGGGAGAAGGCTCGATCTGAGCATGAACCACAAATCCGCATCCTGTTTCAGGATTACCACCTGTGATGGTCGTGCAATTTTCCTAATCACACAGGGAATGGTATTTACAAACCTTGTGGCGATTCTTGGTCGATGACACCAGCGTCTATCATCTCCTTTATTTTGTTAATCCGGGAAAGCAGCTCTGGTTTGATGACGCGAGCCGTTTCATTTCGAACGCTATCCGGAACGATAACGGGGAGGTACCGAATGTCAATGTCACGCCTGACAAGGTGTAAACAGAGGAATTCCAAATCTGCAACGGAACCGCCCTACCCATTCGGTTCAGCAAACCCATAAATGGAGCCGTTTGAGAGGAAGTGAACGCCATCAAACTCCAGTCGCCTCTCATCCGCACGCGTTGGATCCGTAAAATCGAGCCTTCCCTAAAAATGACCCCTTCAGAAAGGGTAGGCTGGAATGATGCGTGAAGGCACCTTACGTGAATCACGGCAATCCGCTCCGAAACGCCTTCCACGACTACGGGCGCATGGTCGACGACGCTCCACGACAGGTTCGTCACCCCGGACCAATTCCAAGATCCCAAGTTACCACTGAGCTCGGTCATGTTGGTATCCGACATGAAAGATTGTGCATGTGACTTCCACGGAACGTTGGTCGACTCTAGGCTGGAAGGCGTTATATTATAAAAGTCGAGGGATCCCCGTATGAATCCAGACGTGTTCAAAAAGTAAGAGTCAATGAGTGGATCCAGTCTTGGCCCATATGGTACAAAGGATTGTGCGAGCAAAGGGAGGGCCGGCCGGCTCTCCGGCTACTTGCGCATCAGTATCATAACACACAGCACGTATAAACGCGCCTACCAAAGTGAAATTAGAGCCCTCGCCGGCCATCCATGCGGTAAAATTTGATAGCTGATCGTTCATAACCTGTAATGCGTCCTGGTATTGACTCCGTGCGAGGTACTCGTCGCCGCTGTGATTCGTGAGCATGAAGAGCATAAATATTATGAATAGAAAGGAGGGTATGGAGCTCCGTTGTTGCTGCTGCTGCATCCGTACGTCGTTGGGTGTGATTGCATTCTCGTCATCGCGCTCCATAGCATTGAAGGTGGTTGTGGGACGAGCCTGAGCAGGACAGTCTGCGCCTGAGGCAGTGTTGGCCAATATGGGTCACATGACTCGAGTAGCCGCGACCGCGTACTAGATAACCTTGTCCATCAACGACCACCATGGTCAAAGGATCTCCAGACAGTAAACGCTGGACCCATTTCCATTCAGCATTGCAGCTCGCTATAAACAGAGCCGCACACAAGTGGACGTAAGTGCGCTATTGTCAACCATCCCAACATCGGCACGCTAGAACGCGACAGATACGAAGACTTTCAGGAATGCTTTGCGCTATGGTGCAAAGAAGAACCTCATGGCGCCGAGGGCATCTTTAACACACTCTCGCGACATATGGAGGACCAGATACACGTATGTATCGCGAACCTCTCTTTTGCATGAGCTGACCGTAAAGGTATGTAGGCAAGTTGCGAGACGTTATTCAAGGACTTTGTTGTGCGAGAGAGTATCAACATTCTTCATGGCGTTGTCACTGACGCACGCGCTCGGAAACAACGCGGTGAAACAGAAGAGAAGGATATTTGGAAAGAGCACTTGGAGCCACACGCAGCAGTCCGCGCCAGGACCGTCCCTATACTAGAGTCGGATGTGGAAAAGCTGAAGGCGACGTTACAAAGTGTAAGTCTATCTGTTACCCATCATTTTTAGGCATCAACTCACGCGATCAACAGCTCGAGGAGGAAAACCAAACATTATTCGAGCAAATGAAGAGTAACGTCCAACGACAACAGGAAGCGGACGGCAAGGCCGCCGAACTATTGAAGATCTTCAATGACGTGCGTACTGATGGGACGACATTGGTGTACTGTGTTTCACATTTCATAGGTATATTCGAAATGGAGCAAGCTCCCTCATGACGATATCACTCTTTGGGCTTTGCAAGCAGCCGAAAATCTACCCCCGTCCCAGCCTCCTTAAATTGTTGTTGCAATTCTATCATCACCGATAGTAGGGTGAACGTTCTCGCAAATTCTGGAGATGAATGATATAACTGGGATGGTGGCCGCTCAAGTTTTCTGCCAAACTCACCCGCTCGTACATCGCGTCTACAAATTTCTATAGCTCACATTGTAGCCACTACTGGGACCGGTTCTAGATTCCTGAAAACAGGTATGCTCCGTTTAAGCCAATCTCAGCGGATTGGTCAGGGCGGGTCTGTCGTGTAGCCCCACAAATGCAAAAAGCAGAAAGATACACATCTCGTAGAACATTCTCCGACTGAGCCTTGCTCCTTATCAGCTTCCTGCTTGAAACCAGGATATGTCCACGATACCCGCTAGACGCCTCTTGACGATGATAGCTCGGGCACTAGGCCCCTTGGAAACGCGGAGATCGATTCCATCTTGTTCTCGATGACACCATTTTTCCCATTCCGCTTGCACTCTCCGAGACAGGACGTGTGTCTACACGGAATTGCTATCCTGACTTAAGTCGACCTCGCATTTCCAGTGCGTTGGCGGTTAAGAGACTTGTCAAGACAGACGTTCTAACCGAGGTTGCATCGCTGAGCAAACTGAACGGGTTCCGGCAGTGCGTAGCTACTATACTTGCTGGTGATGTTCGACGGATTCTATTTTTCGCAGCCGCCTAACGTAGAGCCCGATGTATGCTGGTGACGCCGGATTCGAACAAAGTGAGATCCAGTCGTTGGATTGAAGCAACTTTTGCAAACAGAGCGTCGATATGATACGCATCGGCAGACACGTATGAGCAACTTCCACTACAACAACCTTTATCATGATCCTCGAGTGCCCTGACTGCTGCGTGGCTCGTTTGTTCGCTCTTTCGGGTTCCCATTCTTCCTCTGCCAACCCCAGTTGGGATTTACCGAAGTAAATATGATACACTCAGTCACATCCAAAGCTTTATAACTAGTACTTTCTACGTAGTGTGTCAAATAGTGACTTCACCCTTGGGATGACACCTCGGTGGAAGAAGCGACCATTCTCCTTCGTCTCTGTGGCCCTTGCTGGGGGAGTAGGATGTACGAGTGAGCTGTTATCCCCATGGTCGGCGGGCTCAGAGTCTGAAGAGCCAGACTCTGATGGCTCTGCCTCTTTTCCTTTGATGAAGTACCACCACCCGGGAATCGGTCGTACAGTGTCCCTTGTACCCTCGGGGAAAATGTCCGTCTTCGAGGTAGAAGAGATGTGCGACCCGATCGACCCTGCGACGAACATCTTGTTCCAAAAGTCCAGATTCTCTGCAGAGGTCGGATTGTCGTAGGTGCCGACGAAGCGGGATATAACGGGTCTAAGGAGGTGGTACCATGCGATGGTCTGGACCCCGTACTTTTTTAGGCGCTCCAGACGGCGGAGGATATCCTCCCAATCTCTCTTCTCTCCCTCCAGCATTACTTTTGGGATCCCGCACATCAGAGAAAACGCAAATGAGAAGTATTCTTTCATCGTCCCCATCATCACGATCGCCGATGTCGCACTGTCAGTAGCTGTGGTGGTCGTAAAACTGGGCATAATCCACTCTCGTAAGGACTCGTCGACGATATGGCTTTGCATCAGCTCTGTCATCTGATGTGCCATATTGGCAGGATCCATGCTGTGGCGATTTCCTTGTGATGTGATCACAAGTTCTCGCTTCCCTTCGTGGGCAACAAAAACGCTGCGAAGAGCCTCTGCATTGCCGTTAACAAAGAAGCAAAACTGTGTCAAGATTGCGAGCCAGACGTCGTCAGGACGGATGATGAGTGCACGGTGTTTGTTGTATGCCTCGATCACGGTGTGGACGAATCCGTTGCTCTGTGGGATGATGTCCTGGATTGCATCGGGATTTGGAGGGAGAGATGAATGAAGGAGCTCGACGCATATCTGGCTCTGTTTCCGTGCAACAGCACGTAATAGAGTGAGAGGCGGGTCCTCTCCCGGGCGAACCCTAAGCCCGTCATTCTTCTTGAATGATTCGGGAGTGTAAGATGCTGGACAGAATGATACGGAGTTTGTTGACAGTGGCTCCTGTGTATGATGGTATGTAAGAAGTCCGACGAACGAACTCACCTGTAGACTTACTGCCTGTTTGATGCCATCTAGGATTCGCTCCATCGAGTGCCAGACAGTGCTTGGTAGTGGTGGAGAAGTAGAGTTCTGCTGTGCATTCTATTGTTTGCAACCGTATAGTAGACCACCACGAGGTACCAAGCCAAACAGGCGTTGCATGACTTCCCGACTAGTGTGTTTCTTTATCGCAGGCGGTTGACTAGCGAGAAAGGAAATTACGCCCTGGATTTTTGTTATCGTCCCCGAATTTGATCAAAAACATACTAGCAGCAACTCGTTTCGATCGAGTGACCTCGGGGTTATGAGCCCCGC
>JBBPQD010000399.1:0-12444 GCA_038092355.1 Caloboletus inedulis
CTTGGACCGGCAAGGTTGCCTTTGCCAACGCCGCACATCCAATTACAGGATCCGAGTACGTCTCCCATGCTAGGTCCCGACCAGGACGCCGCCTCGTTTGATGTAGGTCCCTGATGACGCGCCCCAAAGTTCCCTTCCCCCAAAAAACGGGGTATCGACCGTATCCGTATAGTACCACCCCAACGTTGAATGGAATTAGGCAAATCTGGCAGGCACCGCAGGCACCAACAGCGACCATCAGAACTGGGCACCGGTAAGAAACGTTTCTGTTCAGAAAGTCTTTTGATACAGCAGTAGCGGTAATACAGCTATATTGTATCAACCATACATAGCCAAGCGTAGAAATTCCATGGTACAATCGAAGCAAAGTGTATTGTATAGCCTCTGTAGGAGGGGAGGGATTAGAGAACAACGCAGTCACGCGTTCCCATGCTTTTTCTTCAAGTGTGCGCGCATGGAATCTTCCCGAGAAAAGGTCTTGTCACACTCGGGGCAAGGAACTGAGAGGCCAACGTGCGTCCCAATGTGACGTCTATATCCATCCCTGCGGTACTCGTGATCGCAGGAGCCTCCGCTTGTGAGCCACCGACAAAAGATCTTCCGGTCCGCGGTTCCTTGCACGTCGTGCACACGGCCTAGGTGGACGACCAAGTCGTCAAATTGGGCAAAGGCTTGGCCGCAGGACATACCACCGGTATGCCATCTACATGGATACATATTATTGTTCGTGGTCGCAGCCGCGCTACACGACCCCATGAGTAGTCTGGTGAAAATGGAGAATGAGGATCGTACCCAACGGCGAAATGTTCTCCTCCTGCCATTTGGTTTGCGACGTGTATTTGGTTTGCGACGTGTACAAGCGTGTGTGTATGCTACAGGCTTATGAGCGCGAGTCCAGGACAAAAATAAATAAATAAACCCTAGCTTACCTCTTGACCCCACTCGGTGTTGTATGAAGAAGCGGGATATACTGGCGGCTGAAGATAATAGGTCGATCTACGCAATAGAAGTTAAATCATAGTGGCGAGGGGCAGGAAGACGAGCTTTCTCACTGTGAGGCAAGCGACGCAGGTAGAGAGGGGGGGTTTGAATCTTTGGGGATATAAAAGTAGTGATTCGGATACATAGAAAGGATGAAGGGAGAGATGGCGGGCTTGCAAGGTCTTTTGTATCAAATGGAGCCTTCCAACGATACCAGTTGGCGGGCAGCATGTCATTTGGAAGATTCTGTCGGAAACCCCGCCATGGCTTGCTATTCCGCGGGTTCAAGCAAGCCATGGAGTAGCCAGACTTGGAAGGCATATCCAAAACCAGAGGTATCTTCGCTTGGAGTCAACCAAGGCCCAAGGCGGAGGCGTTTCGCGATGGCAAGGGTCGACCATGTTCAAAAAGGTCGGTAAGATGGGTGGACCGATTGGCTGGTGACCGAATTGAACCATGGTGAACCGGCCCAAACCAGTGGAAGCTGGCCAAAGGCTGTGTGCCGTAGGGTAGACATAGCAATGGGATCTTGGTCAACAGTGAGATACCCCGCGAAGAAATTCACAGGGAACGAGATGACTGGGTGGAAGGAAACACGGCAAAATCTCGTATTTGTATCCCACTTTCAATTATAAGTCAGCCCAAGCGCCAATCAAGCTCGTACCTGGATTTTCCCTGCTAAGGCCCATCTGATAACAAAGAACACCTTCTCAGCTGCTTAACTCCCCCGGTATCGATACCCGAGATAACTTCGCTTACCTTCATTCCAGCCTGAGAACGTTTCCCTCCGCGACAGATTTGAAGGTGAACCTATCTGTAACCTGCTCACCTGAATAGAATGAGACACGGTACGTGAAACGTGTATGCTCCGATCCGACGAATACATCTAGATATCGTTCCTCCACGTTACTTCCCGTGAGTGTTCATTAATCTCAAAGATCGACATGAGGATCATATCAGTGCGAAAGGTACCCTCCCTTGATCCCAATACTCTGATTAACAATATATCTTAAAGAATGCACATACCTGGAGTCATCTCCGCGTAACTCATCAGCGAACTTGGAAGTCAATCTCAGCTGCAGGGCGCCGTGGTAGATAACGTCGACGCCGAGACTACCTCCAAGCGGCGCAAAGTGCTGCACTGCAAGAAAGCACACGTACCTTCCTTGCATGTCAACCCACGAATCACCTCGGAAGGACATAGGATTCTTGAATTCCGCGATGACCTAGGGTCTCGTCCGCTCATGCGCTTTCAATCACCAGTTGCGCAATCAGTCCATAAAATAATGCAGTAACCAGGGCGGCTCGCGCCACTCCTACAGCATCTGAACGTCGGACATGGTCAGAGGACTATATGGCTAGGGACCAAACACCGAGAACTTGCGGGAGTGGCGTTCACGAGTAAAGGGCTCTCGGGTATCGCTGTGCAGGCGAGTATAACTCTCCTCATACTTGGTGCCTATGTGCGGTTCGAAACGGCGGAACGCATGGTTCGGAATTTGAAGGTGCTGTAGTTCAGGTTGCTGCGGATAGGGTGATAGGTCGCCAAATACCCTAACACTCGTGGTACGATTGGAAACCATGCAACTGCTGCAGGTTTCCAACGAGAGTTGAGAAGCCATGGAATCCTTGGTGGTGCTGGACATGTCGATGATGAACGTCTGTAGCAAGCCTGAGAGTGTTCTCAGAACTGTGGCGTTTTGAATTGCAGATCATCCCCGCGGGTCCCCAGACTAATACTTACGCGAGTCCATCGTGAGTCCGTCGGTTGCTCACTCTTCCTTTCCTTTCGAGATGTTTTTCCGCGTCTTGTCGGATAGGCGAAGCGAGCAAATACTATGTAACAGCTTGTCCTCACTGCAAAATTCTCATTCCCATTCGGGCGATTCATTCAAATCTCTGGAACAGCGTGTTAATGAGAAACGCAGTTCGTGATATATGACACGAGGTTTATCCACCCTCATAACAATGTTTAGTTGAGGAACGAAACCTTGTGTGATTGCAACAACATAAAGGAAGGACACATATCTATGCTAGTCATGATGGAACTCTGACGGTAAGCACAAAGCAAAGGCGGATACATAAACGAAGGAACTTGAAGCGTAGCTCGTTCGCTCTCTCTCACCAGTCCGACAGGTATCGTACAAAAGAATAGTGAAGAATGAGGGAATGGTACCAATTATGAAAGGCATAGATAAATATTCACAAGGCATACGTCTCGTTCCAAAGTCTTCTCAAAGGACACCAGCATTCAAACGACATGCGCATTTGTGGGACCTGCGCTTCAAGCCTAAATGGACTTCACGACAATGGCGCGTAATGGATTGCCGCTTGATGTGCGCCCCACATTCGTGCCAACCACACTGTACAATGCAGCTTCTGTGCATGCGTTGGATCCCGTGTTCCGCGAGATGTTTCGAGACAGTTCTCTCGGTGATCATTTGACCACAGATGGACAAATCATCCAATAGCCATTGGCAGATCGAGAGTCCTCGAGGCATCCGCCCGACAGGCGTCGGATGTCCAGTGAAGTGTCCAGCAGGAACGTCGTTGATGACAGAGCCTTGACCCGAAGTCTGTCATGACAGTGTTAAAAGCAGGCATGCAAAGTCGATGATGATGCTCACATGACCAATGGATTGCAAAAACCACATGGGAGCCCCCTGAGATGTATGGTCGACCGCTGGATATCCCACAGAGTTGTGATCAGGGAATACATCATCGTGAGGGACTACGGACTGGGTCAGCCCATGGGAAGGATGTGCCAATGATAGATCCACAGGGTTTACAGTCGGCTGCAAGAGTGGATTCTGCGGTAGTGGTTAATAATACTAACGAAAATACAAAAACATTTACTCACACCAAGCCATGGCACATGACCTATATCAGAGGTCGCAGGGAATGAGCCGTAGACAGAATCGTCAGAATACATGTCGGACTAACAATGCAGATATGGGCCAGGCAACCTGCAGAGATGGGGACAGGACGCGATAAATCACTATAGGGGTTTTCTCTGCGAAGAGATGGATGTTGGGTTTAGGGCGGATATCCAGAGCATGAAGTGGAACGAGTGCAGTAGCAAAAGATAAACAACAACTGGCATAGGTAAGAATATGAGAAGTATTATATACTGTTCAAGAGTGCCACCAGCCACTACCACTCCTTATGTAATTCCTAGCAGAGGGTCAACCACTCGTGCAAATGGAAGGAACGCGCGGCCCCTGGAGGGTGTTCCGATCTCGCCCGAAGGTGGCGCGCTGAAGCCCCGGAAGTTCGAAGGAGAAAAGCAAGTAAATGCAAAGTTGCAGAAGAGGCGGGGCTGCAAGTTTGACCATTGCTTCAATAAATTCTGCAACGATTGGGATAGCTGACCAGTTGAACCGTTACCGACAACCAGACAGGCAAGAATTTCTGTCGGCCGACGGCCCACGGGAAAGCCGCCAATCCGATACAGCATGGAATGGCACTTTGAAAATTGGAGAGCATCATGATCAAGGCAACCGCGCCCAGCGCCACCACAAATCAATATAAACAACCAAATGGCAAGTAACTGGCTTGCACCCCAATTCCGCTCTAGCAGAAGACACAGAGCATAAACACCTCGCACCGTTCGCATTAGGAAAAAGTAAACAGCTTATGATCCTTGGAGCTGTGATCGGGCGGCGGGCCCGAGGTTCCCGACCCGAGGTTTTGAAGGAACCTGACTTCATTGAACTCTGGGAGATGTTACCTCTGACCCATAGCATTGGATCTTTCCCGATGCACCTCTGTGGTTCGTATCTGTCTATGGTTAGTAACCGAATTATATCTTTCAATTTATACGACTACAGCGCGTACCTTTATAGCCTGATTTCAATCTGTTTCGCTGATTTGCTAGTCTGGCCAAAATCTCGAGCGACTTGCAGAGAAGGATCTGCACTCTGCACGTAGAGACGATCAACCGGCGATCAGAGATTCGCGATCATACATACTTCATTTCCTAATGACTCCTCGGGGTTCTGAATGCGTGCATTCAGGTTCCTGATACGGCTCGCGGAAGCCATCTTGGAAGTAGATCTGCCATCCTTTATCCTTGCTGACACTTGGCTGGTACCATTTCTTGACAGGACTAGATCCGCGACTCTCCGACACCTGGATAACATACCAAGCACGGATATATCAGTTTGATATCCATTTGCCTTCACGCATTGTCATGTTCAAGTCACCACAGATAACTGCGAGGGTCGGCCTTTCCAAGTGGAGCACTGCGGAGCATTTCCGGGATATGAAAACGCACCGGTAGCTGTGGTCACCTTATCCCCGGCACACACTCTCAGGCAAGAAGCATGTTGAACTGATTCTACACGGGCACTAGGACCAACTATTTAGCTCGGTTTGGACGCCCTCGTTTTGCTCGCCACTCACATACACGCGTCGAACGAGCCTGTGGTTGACGCGAAATGTAGGACGGCACTTGTCGATAGGTTCCGACTGAATCTTGATGCCCCTGCTACCACCACCCGGAGTTTTCCCAAGGTCGAGGGTATACCACCCAATCAATTGACTCCCTTAGTCATTTAATGGATGGTTGGCGAGTGCAAGGGCGAACATATGGGCATCATAAAAGTGTCGGCTCTACCTCGATCCTCCTCGTGGTGAACACGCGCTCACAACACGCTACGTACGTCGCGCCTGGCATCAACGTTTTACTTCGGAGCCGCAGTTTCATTTACCAACGTCACCGAAGGAGTTTAAGGGGATATTACAGCCCCCGCCCGTAGTCTGGAAACGATTCGGGCCCTGTGCAGTGCCAAGCATGTTTGCATCTCCCCGTGCATCCTGGAGTCGCGTCGGGGGGCACTGCAGTGGAAATTCAAACAATCGGACTCGTGAACGCTTGAACCAGTTGTCGGCGAGGCAACGTCCAAACAACCTCATGCACTAGCGCTACCGGGGATCACCGCCCCTCGCCAGAGTAAAGTTGCAATGTCCACGTTGCAGCACTGGACATGAGCCACATTCCCCAGGCAACATTGCCCGAGTTCCGCTGGATCCCAATCTTGGCCAAACCTCATTGCATAGGCGATGACTATCAACCACCATCAATAAATAATCTACATGTAACAGTACTAGCTAAACGTGAACACCCCCGGGGTGTTCCGAAACTGATATACTTATATAGCAAATAGCAGGAGATCAAATTTTGCAAATTGCAGGCAACTGAATGAACGGTATGGAGGACTCGGTCATCACGGAGTAGACTTACCTCTCCTCTACACTTGTTTACGACTTGTGTCCGCGAGGACCACTTCGCTCTCGATGGTGATGCGTCCAGACGCCTTTAGGCGTTCCATCAATAC
Organism: Caloboletus inedulis; assembly: GCA_038092355.1. NCBI lineage: Eukaryota > Fungi > Basidiomycota > Agaricomycetes > Boletales > Boletaceae > Caloboletus > Caloboletus inedulis. The sequence continues at coordinate 6,321 of JBBPQD010000399.1, forward strand.
ATCACCAAACGCAGTCATGGGTGTGAGCACACCACCGCGCTTAGCGAATGATGGGAGATGGTCCCCATCAATTACGAGAGATAAGGCACATTCCGCGATCATGACTGAACGAATCATTGGTCAACCTGACATACTCCGTGGGGCGGAAATTAATACGATGAATACTTACTCGATGATAGCAAGTAGCCTGGCTCTCCTGTACCACGGAATGTTGTCCGCACAGTGGTCGTCCGCCCGTGAGCATCCGGCAATGAAGTCGTTATATTCGTGATATTGAGGGCACCCGCTTCAAGTTGCCTGTAGTTTAAACAGTCAGCTACGATCAAATCACATTGTTCTCTCCAACGATGACGAAACATACTCATCGGTGGGACCATCTCCTGGCTGTGGCATGACCCTACGGGCTATCCACCGAGCCTGAAACATACCAACATCAGTGGATAGTTCGAGAGAGTGAACACGACAGCCCTTACAGGCGGAAATAACCTCACAGCCCCTGCTACGATTACCAAGAACAGCACAACAAGAAGCGAATGAAATCGACTTGGAAGCGCCAGGAATTCTTCATACTTGAACTGCGAACCATAGGATAACTCCGTCGAATCCTCGTGTTCACCACCAGACTGCGACGAGGCACCCAGCACGAGTTCAGGGTTCCGCGTTGCAAGCTCGAACAAACCCCAGGAACGCTGCACAACTTGCAAATTCACAATTGCCATTAGATACAAAGCTCCTTGGGTTGGTGGATTTGAAATTGGAAGTGAGTAGAACGCCCTTAGTTGTGGGCTCTTTACGCCTTGAACTTGCAGTGGGTCAGCATCACGTGTCTGCTCGTCGGGTGAAGCAACGTACCTGGGCTCAGCGCAAAGTCTTTTCTTGCTCCTTCGAACTTGTGCTTCGGAACTTCCTCTATGTAAGCGAGGATAGACGAAAACGTCCCACCCGATATCCCCGTACCACGTAGCTTCCACGCTGACGTCGACATATCCACTGTGGTCGACGGCCCCGCAAATGCCTTGAGTGTTTTATTACCCAAGTAAGCGAGGATATCGGAAGGAATAGAGTCAAGCCCAGCACAGGGAACAATCACCGAACCACAACGGCTGGCGGCATAATCGAACCTGCACAGGTCGCCATGTTAGGTATTGTGGTGGACGGAGACTGCATGGCACTCGCTCGAAAATGATATCCTTGACCCAAGGCGCCTCACCTGTGAGGTCGACGTAGTGCCTGCCATGGCGCACACACGCCCTCACGACAGGTGTTCCCCAACGCCAATATACCCCGATGGCGTTGATGATCACTCGTGCACGTTGTACGACTCTGTCGACGTCATTGACATTTGTGACATCCACTATGAATGTTGGAACGTCTGTGAGGTCTTCGCACTCGTGTACGAGAGCCTTGAGCTTTGAATCCGAGCGCGCGGCCAAACCGAATGAGAATGCCGTCCGTTGCGGGTGGGTAGCCAGGTAGCGTGCAATCAGACGGCCAGTATAACCTTAAGTCGGCACCTGTGAGCACGAGAACAGGGTGAACGAGGGAATTAAATGATTACCCGTCGCACCGAGGAGCAAGATATCGAGCATGATGAACGTCAAACGTTGAAAAGTGTCGAGCCTCAAGTTCGGCGGTACTCGCCATACGGTTTCCGGCAAGCAAAAATACCGTGCGTGGATACCTCGCGAAGTGCGCGTGTTTAGATCCTCGACAGTTCCGATCATGCTATTGTTGTGCAAGGTACACGAAATCGTCTGTAGGGTCAGGAATTCGTATTCGTATTCAAGAATCTATCCGTCAAACATGCTGCCGTCCATTCTCACACCCATGTTCTTTTTCACCTCCATTCCTAAACGCTTCATTCGCCCAATCTACGAGTGTTGGATGAATATGCGACAACTTCAAGAAGAAAAATCCTACCTCAATTCGCTCGTTCTGCACCTTGCGCAGCTCCACCAACTGGTCCCGAGACATATAGCTCTCTTGATCAGCAGCAGCCTTCTTGTGTTTTGTGGCATGTGCTTTCATATCCGCTGCAGGGTCGTACGAGTCCTCGGTCGGAGGGACGAACTCTCCCGACCTCAAAGAGGCCATCCGGCGTTCATATGCCTCCATATGATAGTACTTTTCGTGGGGTAAAGTGGCTAGTAAAATCCTTCAAATCGCATCGGCACACACAAGGGAGAACAGAGCCATACCTGTATTATAATCTTCCACGAATACGGCAAACTCTTTTCGCTCTTGATCTTTTGCTAAAGCCTCCGGGTTGAGTTTGCGTTCTTCGAGGAGCCAGGTTCTGAATTCCTGCGTCTTATTATAGAAGCTAGTGGAGCTGCGTCAGCTCGTGAACTTCAACAAGAACACTTCCTCACTCAGAGTCGCTGATGACTCCGTATTTTCCCCAGTGGGCACTTGAACTCCCGGTTCCGTGTTTTTTCTTCTGCAGATCCAGCTAGTGTCGGTTAACGGGTATGGACGATGAAATGCGATGAAATGTCACCTTTTTCTCTTTCTTCTCTTTCCGCCTGCGCTCTTTTTCTTCGCGTGTACGATGTTTCTTCTTTTTGTGTCGTTTACGATCAGACCCTGAGTCCGAGTCCGATGCGCTGGTCCCGGGTGATCGAGATCTCTTCCGCTTCTCCTTCTTACTCCTGTAGTTATGCTTTTCTCTTGACCGAGAGCGACGTCTAGGTTCACGTGAAAGTGAGCGTGAATAAGATCTAGGTCTCCTGGAGATAGGTCCACTAGAAGCCGATCGAGACCTCGAGCGCCTTCTAGGGGAAGGCGTGCGCGAGTGGGAGCGATGTCTTCGAGTTCGTGTTGATTGGTTTTTGTCGTCCAGCTCGGCTCGCCTGGAATCCATATGTCTGTGTGACCGTCGGTCGCGTGGTTCGTGCTTGTCTCTGCTGTCCAGCCGCGGATGGAGGTCCCGACTATCACTTCTACCGCGGTGGTGAATAGAAGACATTGAGGTTGATTGAGGACCTTGGAGAAGTCTGTGGTAGCTCGTGATAGGCGATAGTAATATCGAACCAACGAGTTGCACTCCCAGATGGTTGTTTGGATCAGAAGCTTTTGGTAAACAAACACATTTTCATGTTTGATCCACATCACGACCGAACAGCCGATGCTCAATGATGTGCCTCCGCCTCACCGACCATATTTAATGCGCAATATCCGCACCGTAGCAGACGCATTGCACTGCTAGCGGTATGTCTTTCCACGAGTTTCGCTGGGTTAGCCTGAACGCTCTCGCAGCCGACCACAAGTTTTCCTCGACGTTGATCCACCCTCCATTAAATAAGTTCGGCCAGCGCCCATTCACTGCCAACGGCGCCAGTAAGCATCAGGCGGCATAGGAATTTTTTGGCGACAACTGTATACTTTGGTGCTCGTCGAGGCGCTTCCAGCAAATCCATGAACCTAGGTCGGTCGGGGTGGGTGCCCTGCCCTTTCCCGTATCCTTATCACTGTAATCTTCAAGCGAATGCCATTCCTTGTCAGGTTTTTATCCATTATCTCCGTTTTGGTCACTATTTTCTCTTCGGCGTCATGGCCTTGCTTCATCCTCATTCGCCAGGCATTGACTAAACCCACTCAGGCTCATGGCGTGTACATCGCCTGGAGTCCATGCCTCAAAACTGGACATTTACCCCCGAAACGCACTGCCATTCAGTTCAAGTTGCGCCGTCACACGCGTCTTGATAACTCTCCGCGATTGCAGGTAATATGTAATATGACCCCGTGGTGCGAGCCATCATCGCGGCGGACGTCATGTCATGCGCCTAGTGTTCGTGATCAATTAACTTGCCGCCCTCTGCCAGAGCGATGAGGTCGCATACTACATCACCCTTGCTTGTTGTCATCGCCATTCACCGAGCGGTGCACTTGCAAATGAACACTATGTCATTCCCCACCGCAGAGAGTGTGGGCAACGATGTTTTATAATCTCTAGTTGATGCTTCACATTTCCCCATCAAAGGAGCACCCCAATCAACCTTCTTTCAACATGGATCCCTACTATTTGAATTTTACTCATTGCTCGCAGGCATCGGGGGGCGGATATGCACAGATTACCACTCAAAGGTCAGTCTGCCGTCCTCGACGAGGCGGCCGCTTGCTTATAGACTGCATGTTTTAGCGCCAGCCAGGACTCTTGTGTCCCCTCCTCTCTTCAAGGGCCCGCATCGGAGTATCCCTCGACAGCGCCCCAGATTGCAGGGATGAACCACACGCAATCATTCCGCCCATCCGTGGGAAGCGGGTTTATCAAGACTCCCCCATCCTCATCTAGTCACCCCTATCACCAAGCCAGACTGTGCCAGAGTGCTGATCGCGCATCTGCTCAACACCAGGGATGGTGCCAATTACCTTTCCCAACTGCTCCAGCTCCAGCTTCAGCATCGGGTACAGTAACGCCGCTTGCTCCTGCGCCAGTCTTCGGCTCAGCATCGCAATCTAACATTGAGGCCCCCAACACGAATCAAATTATGTCAACATTCATGGCCAGTTTTACGGTTCCCAGACAGACGTTTCTATCGCATTACGAAACTCCTGCATCGCCGCCGTATACACCAGTTGATGAGGCAGACATTGAATATGCGCAATACCGCTATGGCAACAAACGCTGCTTTTATCAATGCCGCTTTGATCTTTCCGGCAGTCCGTGCAATAAATGGATCGTTGGTGACAGAATTCGAGTACTCCGACACCTTCGAAACTACCACCGTCTGCAAACGGGTCCCGCTACACCCGCCTTGTGTCGTTGGGACAAGTGCACGCACTCTCGGCCGATGAAACAGGAGAACCTCTCTCGCCATGTTGTCATGCATCTAGGCGTGAAATGGAAATGTCCTCACTGTAGACGTGAATTTTCGCGTGATGATGCTGTGCATCGGCACATCGAACGCATGGTTCCAGGCATGGACGTCCCTGACGCCGAAGTGGTGCCAGGCTGCGAAGCACGTGCTATCAATGAGTCGCAGTCCAAGAGAGCTCGCATTGCTTAGACCCTGCTTGGGACCCCTTTCTCAGTGGTGCTGTTGGAGTATGTGTTTTTCAACTTTTCGATTCGTGGCAACGTGACCCTATGATACCCGATTCCTATTACATTTTGGCTAGTGTGTCGTGCCCGTCCGGGATAGAGATTTGATTCAGCAATATAGCTTTCGCTCGCAGTTTTGAATGTTAGGGTTGTCAGAGACTCGTGTCAAAACTGTGTGATCATGAGATATCGGATTCCGGAACGCTTGAGTCTGGCGTTGTTTGGATTGGTGGCCGCCGCCAAACAATATTCTATGATGGGAATATCTTCCCATATGCTAACTCAAAAATATTAAAATGGTCAGAGTACTCACGGCTGACATAGGTGCGCAGTGTAGTTACATGAGTATGTAAGTAGAGTAGCCTTTGGACCTGGCAGACTGCCGTACTCTTTTACCTATACGAAGGGCCAACGAGGCACTTACTATTTTCTGTACCTGAGCCCATGCAGCATGATTGTATTACGGGCCACTTGTGATGCTCCTGTCACACTTACGTCACAAGGGATGCCCGCGTTACGGCCGAACAAATTTACAGAACAACGCCCCCACTGGACCCATTAATCACCCAGGCCTTGGCGAGTTTTTCTATTTCTCCCCGACGAGCCTTTCCAAGTACTTGGCAGCCGTCCCAGGCGTGACGTTACTTGCTCAGGGGGAACAATGTCCACATCTCGACGAAATCCCAAGCGACATACATTGGCCCACGTCCCCGCTCCCACACAAACAAATAACATCGAGTTGTCGACCATTCCGGAACGCTCAATAAGCTCAACACCAGCTCACTCTGCGTCCTACTCCATGTCTACCTCAGGTCGCCCCCGATCGCCTTCTCCACCGGCTTCGAGTTATTTCCCCTCCTTTGCAAATACCCAGTCGGGAGAACCGCAACCCACGGCAGGAGCAAGTAGTCATTTCGCATACAGCACTACTCTCAGGAGACATCATTCCGAGTCGATCAACCTCATCCCACAAAAGCTGTCAGAGATTGCACCGGGGGCCACCGCCGAGGGTCTGTTGCAGAAAGCCCTCGGGGCGGTAACGGGACAACGTTCCAAGGAGGATGCTCTCGAAAACGGCTA
>JBBPQD010000400.1:0-12437 GCA_038092355.1 Caloboletus inedulis
TCGCTGACTTTTCGTCCAATCCCGAAGACCGTCCAACCGAATCCCCAGTAGTAGCTTGCCTCCTAATCTCCGTCCACCCAGGAACATGCGACCACCGGGTGCATCTTCCACTCAGTGGCAGCGTTCTCACCGTCATGTCGTTTTCAAACAAGAACCGGATATCCTCCAACGCATACCCCTTCGTCTCCAGTAGATAGAAGCATACCTACGCCGACATGAACACGCAGCACGTGCCGAGTAGCAAAAACGTCCCGTACGTCCACACGTGGTTGAGCGCAACTTCTCCAGCGACTACTCACTTGGACCCGGACCCGAAACAGTAGAAGGCAACGTAAAGATAAACAGCGACGAGCGAGCAGGGACAGTCATTGTCTGGGGGTGGGTTGTACTGTATCCTCTAATCCAAAGCATCATGAATCCTTGGCCCAACCCGTCAATGACAAGGCGCATCTTCCTTCCCACCCCCCCGTAGCCTGAGGTCTGACCTGCTGTCATTCAGTGGTGACGTTCACACCGTAACTCACTTTGATGCTCGTGTTTAATATTTGTATCAGGGCGAGGTTACAAATGACAACGCGAACCTCCATAGCCTGATTCTGACCTGCCACAAGTACAACTGGGCCCGTTTTCAATTCTGAACTACCTTAATATTGAATGCCATCTGCTTTGCTGGTCGGCCACCCAAACCTCGGTTAGGGAGTCTAATAATATGCGAATTCGGATGACCGAACAGCCAATCCAACATGTTTCCGTGCGACGCCCCACTGCCTTGTAACAAAGGAGATCAGAACGTTGAAGGAACACACTTGACAACTACAGCATAAAAAACTGACGATCGATTTGCGGCTGAGATCTTGCGCTACCAACCTTGTGTCCAGCTGGTTTCGGGGCTAGGGTATCAGTGGTAATCTTAGTATCGAAAGCGACATTAATAAACTACACGAATACTGGACGAACTACAACGATAAGATCGGAAAACACAAAAGGAACTTTATGATAGACTGTAGATGGATCCAAAATGAAAGCGATGCCTAAAAGAGCGCCCAAATGAGGTTAGGTCTCCGTTCAGACGGCTCCCCCTCGGCTCTCCTCCGCACCGCAACCCTCTTCTCCAACTCCCACCTCACAAGCTCGCTCTTCAACTTTTCAATCCGCACTTCGTGAACAGGATGGGAAGTACCCATTATCCGTCTAGAGGGATTCCAGGTGGGGGGAGGCGCATCAGAACGCTTGGCGGAAGAACAGTTTCCCGACTTGGGAGCGTCTTCTCTGCTTTCCCAGAACTCGACCGCTTTGCGGGCATCGAACCCAGCGTGAGCGAGGAGTCTCGCGGAAACAATGTCCGCCTCGATCTCCTGCTGTACACTCGTGCAGTATTCGCCAAGTTCAGTGAGGTGTCCGGAGCCTACTTTGCCTAGCTGCGCAATGCCGTCATTGAAAAAAGGCCCAAATAGCATCGTCACGGGAAACATAAGCGTCCTGGCCATGTCTGCAACCATGGATATAATCGCTGGAATGATGATAGTACCCGAGGACAAAGTTTCAATATGATGAGACAGCACTAGGTGCGCAACCTCATGAGCGAGGAGAATGGCGAGTTCTGTTGTCTGCTCTTCGGTCGGAATAGGATGTGATGAATGTGTAGGAGACGTCGGCGGTACGCTGAAAAGGGAGCCGAACAGGTGAGAAAGCCAGGAGGGTCCTTGAAGGTGGGGTGTCGCTGAGGTGCGACCGTGGTTACTTCGTGCTGCCGCCTTTGAAAGGATGTCATCAAGGAACCCAGAATAGACGACAATTCCACAAGCACCATCTGGCCCAAATCCATAAGAAAACGCATTTGCTGCGTCGGGCCTGTCTGCAATAAGCAACGAGTACGGAGGACCAGATATGACATGCGCAGAGGATGTCGACTTCCGACCACACAACGTATCGGAGAACCTCCTCATGTAGTCTGTGCCACGCGGGCGAGGTTTCAAAGGGTATTCAGCGGGTGGTGGCAAAAGTGGCCCGTCTTGCCCGACGTCTAGCCAATGTGCATTCAGCTCGTGCTCATGCTGTAGTATGGGGATGACGTTCTCGAGCCGGTGCAGCGTGTCTTGGACCCACTGGTAACGCCAATCATGAGCAGGGATCACCTTTAAGGGTCCTTCGTTGGACAGGATGTCCGTGACTGCTTGGTACCACTTGGGACCAGCAAGGGAAGCAGCAATTTCGTCCTCTTCTTCAGGTGAAAGAACGATCAACCGCCATCTATGCAGATGATTAGCGACGGATATGGGGGAGAGTGTGAGGGTTAGGGTTGCACGCACCGTCCTGTAAGGGGGGTCCGTTCGACACTTGCTAAGATGCCAAGCCACAACAACGCAACGGGGATAAATAAGAGAAAGTGGGTAAATGTTGTGCGTGAACGGAGACGTTTTAGAAGTGCGGCCTTCCTTTCCTCAGAAACGGGCGTGTCTGGGTGAAGGCGATCATGGTGCTTGATGTACTTTCTTGTCCAACGATTTTTAAACATGATCAAAGGTACAAAGGTGAGGGCTATTCGCCCTGCAGTGCGAGCAATCTCGATCGTCGTGGATGCCTGTTTAGGATCAATTGAGCATCAGATGTCGCTTTATCATGTAACGGTGATCGTCACCTTGAAGGCACCAAGAAGCACGGGTAGGAGCGCTCCTGGGCCTTGCCTCCTTGGTGTCGAGTGGAATCCAGCGATATTCACTGGAATGTGTGATGTTTTTCGCCTTCGGTGTAGACTAGATTGTGTCAAGGGGACTCCGCCGGCTTGCTGTATTGAAAGCGAGTGATGATATGCGTGCTTGCCAGAGAGATTTGCGGCATGTCTTTTCGTTCGAAGGACCTGCGGTGCCGCCGGTGCGAATTTGGAGGATACTGCTTGATAGGCTAAAGATGCTCTTACTGGAACGCGCAACATTGCGCATCTCCCACCGGGCGTCGTTGAATGCAGTGTGGTCGAACGCGGGGGGTAGCGTTTATGGGGTCAAATCTGATGGCAGCGCAGCACCGCAGCGGTGCCGCTCACTGAGACTGATTCATCCAGGGCTACTCAGGTGGCTGTGTTGTTGCGAAAGATCTGTTGTGACTCCCAGCCAGAAATAATGCGCAGCCTTTTACCTATCAGTTCTGTCGGGGATGTCAGTTTCATCCAACTTGAACACGGTGCCCATCACTGTCAGTGAGGGGACTTGGCCGAGAACCAGGACCATTATGGGCGCCTCAGAAGAAAACCACTACTTGTATCGGTTTCTGGTCTTTTATTTTCAGGTCATGACGCGGCCTCGCCAGGTCCAGGTTGAAAGGTGAGAGAACTTGCTAAGCCGACTACTTATGTGGGGTTTCAATTATGCTGTGCCTGAATCAAAATGATTTCAGGTTCCCGTCCATCCATCAACGGTCACGGAGAATTCCTTGGCCCCATTGCATCGTTTCGTTTATGGTCCCAGACATCTTGAAGTCTCTACGACGAAGAGTTGTAACCTGCTGATGATGGTGGAGAATGGTTAAGCATAGTTCCAGGTGTCCGTTGCGCTTCTGCGGTGAGATGCTCGTAAGCACCATGCCTTCCTCCAACCGAAAGTAACATCCCCCTTATCGCAGCTTATCCGCAGTGATCAATTTGTCGTTGGATGGAAAGCAGATAGCGCGTTGGGCATCACAATTTTGTGTCCCGGAGAGTACAACGCCAAGAGCCCTGCAATGGAAGGGGGTAATGTAGAGGTCACAAGCTCTTCCTTACTCGGGTTCGCAGACGAGCATAAACCTTTCCGGGACGTCTTGGTACGGTTCACATAGACACCGACAAGCTCAAGTCTTTGATTCAATGAAATCCATCCGACGGAGCCAATAGATGCGTGTGGGCTCCAACTATAATACAACTCATATAGGTACGTACAATTTCATTACTTCCTTATTCTGGAGGCAGTTGCTCCAATTCCGGCGTCACTTCACTAGATAAGAATGCCCAGAGAGCGGTGAGTAAAAGATATGTGACATAGAAAATGGCAAGTGGTTTTCGGATCACTTAGGGTTTACTCCACGGCTTGGTTCTGACACAAACTAGGACCATATAGTTCCAACATCCAACGGGAGGTCCATCAGCACGGGACCTTCTGAGCATTCAAATACTGTTATCCCACAGTATCGGTCCCCCCCCTCCCCACTCGCTCGCGGGGCGCGTGTCCATTTTCCTATATCTGGCTCACTGAAGGCTAGAAGTTGCATTTCCTAACATTCAGGACTGTAACTACTTTTGCTTAGATCAGCATTGGCTTTCTGGTCACATAAGATTTTGTGGGTATACGAGGGACCTGGTTTAACTGCGCAGTACGTGCGCCGAGCTGCATCCCAGACTCTCTTGGCTATATTGATTGGGGAAATCCGTGATCGAGTTCATTTTCATTTCGCCCACTTGTGCGTTGGATACCAACCACCCGAATAACATGTGAACCCCCAAATCCAGGCGGACGGGCACCAGAGATAGCTAGTCCTGATGCGTGGTGTGGTTGGCAGTTGCATCAAGGGAAATTTCACTAAATGGGTCAACCTCTCGATGTGTCATTCAAACGTAACCGGGGCGTTTTCTGACACATCTTGGGTCTCCAGCGCGCAATCCCTTGACGCCTATGTATCGTGGGGTCACTTCTCACGAAGCAACAAGTTCTGAGCTAGAAGTACGCGGCGAAATACCTATGTGAACATTCCTTGAAAGGTCCCAAAAACGGATGGTCCGAGACGAGAACAAAGACACGAAGTCGCACCCCCAGAGGGGAGCTGTGGATAGCCAAGTTCATTCGGCCGGTTCTAGTTCGGATCAATTCAGAGGTTAGCCGTTTCAACATGTCGAACCGACCTATCTCATCTATGAGGATGCTTCACAAATGGCGAACAGAAGCACCACGGAAGTGACTGGCCGATCAATTTCCCAGTGCCGCGATTTTAGTTCACCATGCAGGGAACTCAAGCGGAGAAACTGATCTCAAACTAACTCAATGGGCTTCTGTCAGGCATGCATCTTAGCCGCTGACCAAACAAATATTATGCTCATTCCTCGTTAGATGCTCCATGGGGTGCCATTCCACAGATAAAAACAAGCACCAGGGCAGCAACAATTTCCCCCGCCCCTCCCACCCAAGCGGTCAAGGGGGCATTCAGGATGATCTTCCCTTCATTCACGATTGCTTCCCTTGTCCCGCTCTCGACTGTCTATATCAACTATGGCAACCGTGTCAACAATGTAGTCCATCAATCCTTCTTCCTCTCAGGCGCCATTGTACTATCTGTATTTCTACTGTGGATGGTTGTCTCTAACAGAGAGGCAAAATCCCGTGCCCTGCCATTTCCACCTGGTCCGAATCCTCTCCCGCTGGTCGGAAATCTCCTCCAGGTGAACACCGCCGAACCGTGGTTAACATACACTGCATGGAAGAAGAAATATGGTAAGCCGGATATCTGAAAGCTGTCTGTCGTGCTGAAATATTGCAGGCGATCTGATACACGTGCGCCTCCTTGGTCAGAGCTTCATCATTTTGAACACAGAGAAGACGGCCCGAGCCCTGCTTGATCAGCGCTCAGCGTTGTACTCTGATCGTCCGGTGATCAAGGCTCATTCGTTGTATAATATATTTTTTCTTCCTTGTCAATGTCGCGCTGACCGGGTAATGACAAGGTTCGGCATGGACTTTAGTACGGTCATGTTACCTTACGGGGACGAATGGAGACTCCACAGGAAGATTTTCCAGCATGCTTTCCGTGCGGAGTCCGAAGCACGTAACCGAGAGGTATACTTGAAGAGGGTACGCACACTTCTTACAAACTTGCTGGACGCGCCAGCAGAATTCGAGTTGCATATCAAGACGTCAGAGTTCCTTCTACCTTCCTTAATTCCTAATCTTGATAGCGATTTTCTAGCTATGTGGCCTCGAATGTCATGGCCCTTGCATACGGCTATGAAACGGCAGTTAATGATCCGATGGTTAAAACCGTGATGTCACTGGTCAACCTACTTGCGAAGGCGCTTTCGCCCGAACGGGGTGCGATCCTTTCGGCATTCCCTTTCCGTATGTCGTACAATATTGGCTTCTGTCGGTTGTTTCACCTCCGCGCCCAGTCGAGAATCTTCCTGGGTGGTTCCCAGGAGCTGGGTTATGGCGGGATGCTGCTGACGGGAGGAAGCTCGCAGCCCAAGTTCTTAATGTACCCTTTAACTGGGTCAAAGATCAAATGGTGTGACATACCAATTTTTTACGTCTGGCGGATATGATGCGCGGGACTGATTACCCCAATAGATGACTGGAAATGCCCCGCCGTCTATGGTGGCCGATTGCTTGGCCCAGCTGGACGCCAAGGATGATTACCACAAACAAGAATACGCCATCAAAGCAACAGCTGCATCAGTATTCGTTGGTCAGTCCAAATTCCTCCGAACCGAATTCTGATGTAAATTCCGATGCAACCGCACGATAGCTGGGTTTGAGACGGTGCGTGCGCCGTGTCGTCATCATCCCGCTACTTGTATTCATCCGGTTGCAGAGCTCATCTACCCTTCATGCATTCGTTCTCGCAATGCTTTTGTACCCCGAGGTACAGGCTAAAGCCCAGGCCGAAATTGATTCTGTCATTGGGAGCGATAGGCTACCCTATTTCGACGACAGAGCGTCGCTCCCATACGTGGATGCTATCCTACGTGAACTCGTCAGATGGAATCCGGTGGTCCCACTAGGCAAGCTCCGAGATATGTCTGCATTCGTACTAGCAGGTAAACATCTTTCAGGCATACCTCATGCTACTTCTGGTGATGATGTGTATGAGGGGTATTATATCCCCAAAGGTGCGTAGTCACAAGATCCGGCTCCATGTGACGTATGTGGCTGATTCGTTATCTGCAGGTGCACTTGTCGTAATCAACGTCTGGTAAGGAAATTGCGCTCGCTTTTTATCTTTCTATCGTCGCTTATGATAACCTGCTACGGACAGGGCGATGAGCCGAGATGAAAACGAATTTATCGATGTTGATGACTTCAAGCCCGAGAGGTTCTTGTCGGAGAAGGGCAAGCTCCAGGACGGACCACCGATCTCTGCTAACCCCATCTTTGGGCTTGGTCGGCGAATTTGTGAGCATTGTCCCTCCTCGTCCTTTGGGTCATCCCATTCATGTTTTTCCAGGTCCGGGACGCTTTGCAGCCGAAGCGTTCATGTGGACAGCTGTCGTATCCATTCTTGCCGCCTTCCGCATCACAAAGGCAAAAGATGCGAATGGCCAAGAGATCGATGTGAAGAAACAATTTACGACTGGCATCTCAGTGTACGTGATCATATTTGCATTTGCATTTCCTTCAATTTGACGGTACACGTTTCTCAGGCGGCCCGTGGAGTTCCCCTGCTGGTTTGTCAGTCGTTCCATTGAACGAGAGAATAGGATCCGTGGGCATGTTTGAGCAGATCTCGCTACAATCCGTTGGTGGCTGGCTTGCTATTGTGAACTTTCTATGTACCCTTTCTTTCTGTCTTGTGGTGGACACCATTATATGTATCCCTCCAGGCCAGCACTTCATACATTGTAGCAGCTAGATGAGTCCGACTAGATATTACGATTCGAAATCATTCATCTTTCTGATCGCCAATCAGGAGATGAAAGTAGCTTCGTTGGGCACAACATGGTCAATGGTCATCAATTTCTAAGCCGTCTGACAATCCGGGAAGGATGATATTACCTTGACCTTCACTTTCAAGTTATTCTGCTCCTGGTCATAGAATGCTATATATCAGTGTGGATACTGGGTACAGGAGCATGAAACCACCCTAGTAAACATCACAAAAAGTGCAGAAATGCAATACTGTATGACCAAATAGAGTAGGGCATCCACTGCAGTCCTGAATACAACCATATCTCCTGTGTCGCAGATGATATCTTGGTATGTTTTTCAATGATATAACACTGAGCATTAATGTTTCCACCCACAGTCCTGAATATAGCCGTATCTCCTGCATCGCGCGTTATGTCATGGTATGTTTTGCAATGATATGACACTAAGCCTTCACATTTTGTGATATATAGAACAGTCCATATCACAGTATACTCTGTACCATATATACAATCAAATATATTGTTTAGATTAAAGGGCACTGTATCCCTTGTGAGAGTAAATGTCAAGCTCCCTTTCATTGATGTTATCCTTGTTGCTCTTGTTGCCCTCATCTTCCTGTACTTTCCCTTTCCTCTCTTCACCCTCATCTCTCATGTTGGTATCATCATCCTCGTCATCCACTGGCTGTGCACAATCCTGTCAGAGGATGTCATTCCAATCATAAGTCACCTTGTGTCCAATACCGCCTCTGTGCAACCTTATAAACATGTCTCAGTCAACAAACCTAGTTGTAATCATTAGTTCAATGTACTACATGCAAATCAGCACTTACATATTCACATAATAGTACTTCCAGTCGTCATGGTAAGCTGCATCATCCTTGTCCTATTGAGCTAGTGATGGCCCAAGTAAATCCTTGGTATGGCCAAATCCAAAAGCAGGGACAACATGCACCCCCGTACTACTGAACCAGGATTGATGAACCCAAATGTATCACAAGGATTTTCTTGATTGAAGAACTGAAGTCAATGTAGCCACTTGTTTTGCCATCTGGACAGGTAATTGATCTCACAGTGGAACCATCACACAAAGAGGATGTTCATGCGGTGGGTGGCAATGGAAAAACTAGAGTGAGCGTCCTTGAACAATTGTACCATGACATAGAAGATCTCAACCACATGTAAATACCAGTATGGATGTACGTGTTTGTCTTCATGGGCCAGAACCATAGTGTCAGCATGAGTGGTGGGATTGATTGTATCTTGTTTATGTTGTAGGTTGTATGTTGTATAGTTAACCTGAAGCATCTTGTGAAGATAGAGAAGGTTTCCAATGATGTTGATGCAATGCTGGTCATCATCCAAGAAACTGTGTTCATCTCCATCATATTCCAGGCCATAAATATGAGCAAGGAGGTGGTCTTGGGGGTGGGGAATAAAGTCCTGAGTCTATAGTCAGAAATGCTGAATACAAGCTGATATTTGCTTACCTTGAATGCAGGGTCTCCACGATGCTTTGAAAGCCATGAAGTAAGATCCTTTTGATTCTACGAGTTATTGGCCATGTGGTAGTGCTCAAATGGTGAGGTATGGAGGTGCTGTGGGGGTGGGCAAGTCTCATTGAGTTTCTTCCATTCATCATTGACCTTCTTTATGAACCACTCAATCGCTTCTTGATTTGCAATGCTTCCTCCCATGGAAGCCTTCTTCTTGCCAGACCGAGGGAACTGCTGTTTTGAGCGACAGTGTTCAAGCTCCCCCTGGATAGGTATCAATAGTTGCATTTTGACCCCAAAAACACATATAGTTTGTGTTGTGTAACTGTCAGTTGTCCCATAATGGCATATTGTATCCAGATAGTCACCAAGAGTGTGGTATTTGTAAGTCGCCAGGTTTAGTGTCTTGAATTTGGGGTCAGTGCACAATGTAGCTGTGCCTGCAGTGCCTTGTTTTGTAGCCACTAATGCAGCTGTACGACGCCCCTGTGCAGCATGTTCCTGGGGGAGTTCTGTTGTGTAATATGTCATACAGGTCATGCGCTGGAACTTGCACATAGCTTTCCTGAGGTAAGTAGTAGCCATGTCGAAGTCTGCAAGTGTCTCTTCTGTGTGAACATGTAATTTTGCATATGCATGTCATGTTGTGAGGTCAAAAAGCAGGTCAAGCACAATGCCAGAATCTTGGCCAGGAAAGAGACCCTTGAAGACGGGTAGTGAACACTAAGCAGTGGTATAAGTGAAGTAGTATTAGAGACAGGAACACACAACTTACCTGAAGGAGGTCTTTGAAGTCATGCATGGCAAGTCATTTCATAGCAGACACATTCTTGTGAAAGTGTCATATTGTTCCTTGACCAAATGTAGGAACTCTCCAATATCTGAATATACATAATTGGAAGGCAATGGATGAGACTACCTGAGTGATCTCGAAGGGCCCAGTTTGTCAAGGAGAAAGTTTCCCAGATGGCACCTGTAATTTTAAGTTTCTGGAGTCCAACCAGACCTTATTTCTGACCTTCCATGGGGTGAAGCGAGAGTGGACGTGCTCTTTCATTCATTGTTGGGCTAGTTTATGGGCAGCTTCGGCTTCTTTACATGCATCCTCAATGTGGAAGAGCCGTTGCTCGAGAGTGGGGAGGAAGGTGTGTCCAAGTGGAGGGTAGGAGCAAGGTTTGCATCCCATGATAAGGGAGAAGGGGGATTTCCCGGTGACAGAATGGGTAGCTGCATTATGGGCAAATTCTGCCATAGGGAGTAGATCTAGCCACTTCTGTGGTTGGCCATCGCAGAAGATCCGGAGATAGGTTTCCAATTCTTGGTTGTAGCATTCAGTCTCTCCATCCATCTGTGGGTGGTATGCCATGGAGAGTGCTACATCGTAATCCAGGAGGCGAGCAAGCTCACAAGCAAATGTGGAGGTGAACTGGGGGCCACAATCAGAGACTATTTTGTTGTGTAGTCCATATTGTTTGGAGACATTTTCAAAAAATAAGCGGGCAATACTCGCAGCATCCACCAATTTTGAGCAAGGGGCGAGAATTACCCCCTTACTAAGACCATGGTCAACCATGACCATAATAGAATCCAAGCCACGCACTGGGGGAAGGTCCGTAATGAGGTCTACCAAGATATGCTGGAAAGGTAGGGTAGATTCAAAGACCAGCAGCATCGTTGGTGGGACCATCTGGTGTGTCAGGACCTTGTGTGACTGACAAACCATGCAACCCTGGACAAAGCAGTGAATGAAGGAGGAAAGGCCAGGCCACCAGTAATCCTTGGAGAGGAGGGCGACAGTCCGAAGGTGACCGCCATGGCCTCCCTCAGGGGATTTGTGGGCAGACCGGACCAATTCCTGCCAAATGCCAATGGGAATGTAGAGGCAATTGTGGTAGTAGAGACAATCACTGTCAAACGTCCAGTCCTTGGGGTGGGAATGTTGGAACAATGGCTCATCCATCTCCATCTAATGGATGGCATCATGCACAAGGGGGTCAGCTGCCGAGGAGGAGGCAATCTTGTCAGCTAGGGTGACATCAATGGCATTGATATGGTGGGTGAAGGCATGGGAGGGAAGGATTTGGACGGCTGCATTGTCCATGGAAGTGTCCACATTGTTGCATCAAGAGAGGGCATCTGCGGGTGCCATTTTGCTCCCCAGGAGGGCTTGATATTCAAGGTCAAAATCCTGCAAGAACAGGAGCCATCGGGCCTGTTGTTGTGACAGCTTTCTAGGTTCCTTGAAATACATGAGGTTCTTATGGTTGGTCTGGATAAGGACAGGATGAGGTGACCCCAACAAATATTGTTGCCACTCCTCCAAGCTGCAGATGATGGTGAGCAATTCCTGATCATAGATGTCATAATTTCATTCCGCTGGTGTGAATATATGAGAGAGGTAGCCACATGGCTGGAGATTGCCATTGGCATCCAGTTGCATCAGTACTGCTCCTGAGGCAGTAAGAGAGGCATCCATCATTAAGGTAAATTGTTTGGTGGTGTCAGGGAAGGCAAGAACTGGTTGGTGAGTGAAAGCTAGTTGGAGGTTCCAGAATGATTCCTCCTGGCGGGGTCCCCAGAACCAAGCAAGATCCTTCTTAGTAAGATCAATAAGGGGGTGGGCAATGTCTGAGAAGGATGGGATAAACTTCCGGTAGAAGTTGCAGAATTCCAAGAATGATCAGACTGCCTTGACACTGTGGGGGGACTCCCATTCATGGATGGCCTTCAATTTGGCCAGGTCCATCTGGATGCCATACTTTCCTACCACCATACCAAGGTTGAAACAACCAGCACTTACTTGTGCAAGCAGTTATCAAGAGAACAGTAGGGATTGTCTAATAGCTCTGTAGAGTGATGGGAATACTCCAAGAGGACAAGACTGGTGTCCTCTAGAGCTGGGGGTGTCCCTTATATACTATTCTACTGTGTACAGGTGTGTACTAGGGATCTGGTGATATGCTATGCTACATGAGGTTCTAGCAAGGTGTACATGAGGATAACGTGTGTATCAGTACAGCCATCATGAGGTATGGGTGAGGCAGGCAGTGTACATGTGTAGGTCATGAGGCGAACATGAGTTGAGGCAGCACACCATGCATGATTGGTGAGGCATACATGAGGTGATCTAGGCTGCACATGTAGGAGTCATGTAGAAGGCATGTAGGAAGCATGGTAGACATGAGGTCACCATGAGGCAAAGGTCTAGATCATAGGTAGGGACTTGAGCATTAGCTGGATCGCATGATAGGGGCTAATAGATAGGGGCTAAATGCGAAAGTGCCTCTAGAAATTCAGGAAAAATAGGGAAAAATAAGGGAAAAATAATATGGTCTGTAACA
>JBBPQD010000401.1:0-12422 GCA_038092355.1 Caloboletus inedulis
GGGTGATGATGGGGTACCCATAATTTTGGGGTACATAGCGGCCCGGTAACCATGAATTTGGTGATGATGCTGATGAAAACCAGTGCCTCCCGTGACCAATACAGTCGATTGCACAGCACCAAAGAACTCATTCTAATACACGTCACCTCGTTTTAGCCAGCGGACACGATGTAGAGAACCACGGTTGCTTCTGCCAACGGTGATATGAACCGTGATCATCATGATATGTGTTGTGGGCCGTGGGTGCAACAAATATTCTGCGGTGGTACTGCCGCCGGGCCTGCACTGCACTGCATGACGGTAAATTCTTTCACGCTTGACCAACACCCGCCGAAAAGGATGAGCCAGCAACCAGAAGGCACATCAACTCCAAAAAATGGCGACGCTACGACGATGAACGCAACGGGCACCTTTGCCTACTTGCAGCCCTACGCCCGATCCAAGTTCAGTCCCCATCTTTTGCTGTCTTATTCAGACTGTGCCATCTGACGGTCGATGGCTTCATGAAGAACACCTGCGCTCGTGCTCACCTCACTCTGTGAGTCCGTGTCCCCACCCTCAACTAAGCCTCTGAAATCGCTCGTGGCGACGCTGCATCATTCTAGTTGCGCTTTCTTCACTCATCCCACCAGCTGCTCTCCCGTCTCACACATACTGCCCGCCTTACCTACACCGTGTTGGGTTCTCGCTCGCGTTTGGCGTCGCGACATGGGCGTTTACCTCTGGGGACGCGCGGAACGGGGCTGGAATCGCGACGGGTATGTCTTTGTGGCGACACAGTGTGTTTCGTGAGCTGACGTGCAGAGACCCCGTTTGCTATATCATATTCATATCACTTTCCCCCCCTTTGTGATCCTCCTGCATCCATACCCCGATGCCATACCACACATGTTTACGTTTGCTCCCCCCCCCACTCATGACACGACACGCCACGCATGTGCGCGTATAGCCTGGTCACTCATCTACCTCACGTTTCACGCGCGCAAGTCCCTCCGTGCTCCACGCCATCCCATACCACTCGCATTGAGCGCCGGGGCGACGGCGTGTGCTGCGTTATACGGGACAGAGTATTTCGTGTACCAAAGCTAAGGGTCGGATCTAGAACAGAATGCATTCCTTTTTTTTTTCTAACCCCATTGTTGAAAGCGGTGCTTTAGGGCATACTTGATGTCACTGGTTCACAGTGCTTGAGGCAGCCCGTCAAAACGCTCCGGAAAGGATTCTACACGCGGCATGTATATACACGTCTTCCATAACCGACCGAGGTCACAATGATAATTCGGCCTGAGGAGATCGATGGCCATTAAGCAATAATGCTGCGCAGCTGGTTGCCATAGAGATGTGCACAGCACACCGCCATGCACACGAACATACTATGGAATCTAGGGAGCACGAACCGGCCAGCCGATCTTGGACTCGGGGCAGTAGCACCTTGTATCATCTTACTTATACCCCCTTGTTTCTATACGATTAGATACGCATCTACCTCCCTCGTTACCCAAGCGAAGGCCAGCGTGACCAGACGTTTCATGTATCACACCACCATCAAACGTCGAAATCGAAACATGTTGCCCTCTCAGTAATATATCATGGTTGGAGAAAAAAAAAATGCCAGTTCGTCTATCACATTTGCGGTATCGATTTTGAGAGTGTTCCGAGGACATGAGTAGGGTCCTTATTCGTCGTTTCCGCGGGTCTCCGGGTCGTGGCATCGCTGATGCCTATAACTATACCTTGGTGAAAATGACTCACGAGGATGTTCTACCCTTGTTCATAGCAGCCCGTTCATCCGGTGTTTAGTTGTGAAACAATCAAGTGTCTTGAACCTCGGGCCGGCGGCGAGACAGATCCACTCATGGAAAAAGAGACATTTACTTGACCATTGATTGTGCATGCACAGGCACCTGTGACTCAGTGATCATAGGCTATTCGTTCGAATCAGAGTGATGGATAGGCTTGCACTTTCCAGAGCTGGAGCACCCTACAACAAGTGAACGGCCATCCCACAGGCAGGGCTGAGGGGGTAATCTACAAGAAAAATCAACTGTGATCGTACACTCGCCAAAAACAGCACCAAGACGTGAATAACATCTGGAACGATCTGGGCACTCAATTTTCTAGGCGCCCGACCCAGCAGAACGCCACCACCTGACAACACCATCTTGCCCACCGCTGACGAACGCGCCTGCGGAGCCTGTCGGTGCGGGCTTTGGGCGCCATGCGACGCTCCACACTTCGCCCGACTCTTGGGTAGTGGATACGGATGCACGTGTGGCGAGGTCCCACACTTTGATACTTTTGTCTGCAGAGCTGTAGGGACACGTGAGGGACGCCATGGCATCACAGAAGGGAGAATACACACCCAGAGACGGCGAGACGGCCCTCGGGAGAGATGTCCGCGCTCAGGACCCAGGATGAGTGGCCGGTGAGCGTTGCGACGGCACCAGAGCCAGGTTTTCCAGAGGCCGTGGAACGGACGTCGTGCAAGATGAGTCGCTTGTCGTCTGACGCTGTGAGGAGTAACTGCGAGACATCTTAGCTGGGGCGACATTGAGCGGAGGAAGTGAATAGGGCTAACTTGTCCGTCATAGGACCACGCGAGCGAGCGGACGGCCATGCCATGTGAGGAGTAGGTGGTAGTCAAGGAGCCGGATTCGAGATCAAAGATGTACACATGTCCAGTCTCGGACGAGAGTGCCAACCGTTTGCCGTCTGGGCTCTGTAGTTTCGTTTGGCGATGGTGAGTGAACGATCACGGCGGGGTTTATACCGAAGAGTATCTATGTCGCGACGCATTACGTGGTGACACTAGGACGTACATGTTTGCACGCGATGCCCTGCTTGTTTCGACCAGTCGGCAAGACAGCTTGACGAACCCCGAACGAGTCGGGAGACGCAGAGTATATATTGACATTGCCGGAACCGCCGGTGCCGGCGTACGTCCCGCCTTTGGGGTTAAGCGAGACCGCCCATGCTTGTGACGATAAGATGCCCTGCACATCGCTGTGAACGGGCACTCACAAGGTTCCGCACCCTCCACTGAGCGATCATAACTCTCATGCAGGCCAACGATGGTGTCGGATGTGAGATCCCACAGACAAGTCGTGCCATCCAGACCATTATAGAGTACATAGTGGCCGTCTGGGGAAGCGGAGAGGGAAACGATGGCGAGGTTGTGCGGTGGACGTGCGAGCGATACTTGTCCTGAGGTAGAGTCCCATTGTTTGACGGCACCATCCGCGGAGGCGGAGATGATGGCATCGGTTGCTGTCCAGGCGATGTCCCATATTTCGTCGCTGTGGGCTGTATAGAGTGCAATGTATTGGAAGGTGGTCAATCAGGTCGAGTAAGGACAGGAGACGCGTACGTTCTTTGCAATCGAGGGCGTTGACAAAGGCGAGACTCTAATGACAGTGAGGGAATTCACGAGCTGGTTGGGATGTCTATTGCAAGGACACACGAACCATAATAATATTGGTTGGATCGTCAAGTTCTCGTGTAGGTGTGTTGGTGTAGTGGTGTACAGAGACTCCCTAATCGCAAGATCCCGAGCGGAGATTGAAATGAATGATAACTTTGTCGAGTTGGTGAACTCTAATGTTCCTCAACATCAACGAGAGCGGACGAAGACATCGCACAAAACCCTTCAAAAAAGTAAGATGTCTGACGCTGGAGATGAAATTGAAGTCGATGCCCCGGCTGCCGAGGTCGAAGTCTCTACTGAGGCGCCAAAGGGCAAGTTGTCCGTCGAGGATGCGCTTCAGGTGTGTGTCCCCTGCCTTTCCTCCCGTATCGCTCATCCTCACTGCTATCCCCGCAGCAAGTGCTGAAGAACGCGCTCGTGCACGATGGGCTTGCGCGTGGTCTGCGCGAGTGCGCCAAGGCCCTGGACAAGCGCCAGGCCCACCTCTGCGTGCTCGTCGAGACATGCACCGAAGCCGAGTACATCAAGCTCATTGAGGCCCTCTGTGCCGAGCACAAAATCAACCTGATCAAGGTTGGAGATGCAAAGGTGCTTGGCACCTGGGCTGGCCTGTGCAAAATCGACAAGGAGGGCAACCCACGCAAGGTCGTCGGCTGCTCGTGTGTCGTCGTCAAGGATTATGGTGTCGAGAGCGAGGGGTTGCATGTCCTCCTGGACTACTTCAAGAACCGTTGATAGGTGAGTTGGGAGTGCGAATTCGTGAATGTGATGACAATGCAGACTCCCTCGACGGAGACTCCGCTCGATGAGGATACCAGTCTATCCGGAATCATACTTTTTTGTCTGATCTTTGTTGGCCTCGTGTACAAGCGAACCTGACTGATCTGGTCTTTTATTTTTTGTAGATGGATGACGCATGTATTGTTGTACGATGATATGAATGAATATCCTTGTCGTCTTTTAGTAAATTTGTGTGACTGGAGCCCTATTGGAGGCGTGATCGGCAGTACCTTGTCACTGCGGCCGAGACAAGTTTGATGTGTTTGGGGTTCGTGCTAATTTATTTGGGGTGACGGCATTTGCCCGCTGCCATCGTCCCTTCCATGCTTCCCACTGAGAGCGGCGATGGCCTCGCACCACAGACGAGGCCTGACGATGAACCAAGAAAACCTTTGTCTCGAGTCCCTTCCTACATCCGATTCACCCCACGTCGCGCTGTCGCCTCCTTTGACAACCTTGTCGCCCTCGCAAACCACCAAGAGCGCCTCAGAGAAGCCCGCAAGATAGTCTGGCGCGACAGAGGCGAACAAGCCGTTGAGCTCGCAGACGTTTGGGAATGTATTGAACATGCCGGGCGAGGCGCCCTCCGTGCGCACCATCTCCAACCCATTTGCTCGTTCTGACGCATCTCTCAGGAGCTGGTGCTATTGCTTTTGCTATCCGAGCCGGCCTCAACCTTGTGTTAGCGACGCTCCGGTTTGGTAAGGTACCAAAGTGAGGGTTTATGTCTCCTACCATGTTCCGCTAGTCGTTCACGCCACTGGCTTTCATCCAGGGAGATGCGCTTTGCACTGATCCGCAATGCAATATTTGGGAAAGATTCATTTAGGTTCGCTTCCATGTTGGGTATGTCTTCTCGATCCGTCTTCATGTCAATGATCTCATGAACGCGCGTCTCTCATTAGGTTCCTTTGTTGCACTGTATAAGGCGATCCTTAACGCACTTCCCATCGTCCTCCCCGTCACACTATCAAGTGCTCCCCCTTCCCCATTCGAAGAAGACGAGGAAGAGGGATCTGTTGCCGTGACCCCCGTCGAAATTCCGCTGTCCAAACGACAACCACGGCTGTCCCTTTCTGCACAAGCACACCAACAGTGGGTGCGCAAGAAGACACGCCGATGGCACGCGGTGGTCGCTGGTGCTATCGCTGGGGGCGTGGCGATCATGTTTGAGAAAAGGTCGCGGAGGTTGATCATTGCACAACAATTGTTTGTTCGGTCCGTCTTCAGTCGGGGTTGCATAGTGATTCGTCTGCTGAGTGTCTTGCAGCGGGCTTCAGGGGTCATATAACGCGTTCACGTCGAAACGAGGGATCCATATCCCGCATGGCGGTGCACTTTTATTTTCTCTATGGTGGGTCTTTCCCTCCGGATCACCAGAAAACGGCTTGTAATTCGCCCCCAGCTGTCTTCAGATCACGTATGCACTCTTTTCTCGGCCAGAGACACTTCCAAGGTCATATAACATCTGGTGAGAAAACAACCCGCGGACGCAGTGATATGCTGACTGTTTCTCAGGCTCTGCAAGGCATCTGGTGCACCCATGACAGCTATGGACATGGTGCGGGATATAAACCGGACAGGGAAGTTTAACGTCAGCGACCTTGATACAATACTCGCACGAGAGGTATGCTAATTCTCACCCAATTAGCGACAACAATCTTAACATCACTACCTAGGACCTCGTACCTGCCAATCGAACAGCTCTCTTGGCAAGAAAAGCGCTTGCAACTGCTACACCGCCCGACTTTGGCCCACCATACCCTCCTTGCGGGGCTGTTCATCCATGGGTTGAATCTTGCATGGGAGTCCCCCTTCCGCGTTTATGGACCGTGTTCAAATGGGGGTTTCCCATTTACGGGGCGTTGCATCTCATACCGTTGATGTTGTTCAAGAGCAGTGTGTTCCTTTCGAATCCGCTGAGGATGTTCTGGAGGGCAGTCTGGGGCACGACCCGGAGTTCAGCATTCTTGGCGATGTTTATCGCTTCATACCAGTGTGAGTATGCCTCGTTACCTTGCATCGGGTTGTGATCGATAAAGGGTGATTCTAGCCTGGTTCTGCTTCAAGCATTATATCCATGCTCTGTTATCGTCCCAGACGAAAGTCAAGATACCGCAGATCATACTCGCGCTCTTTGGTTCCAAGTACTCCTACGCGCTGGGCGGGGTGTTTGGTGGGTTGTCGCTTCTTTTAGAGGAGAAGAGAAGACGGGGAGAGTTGGCGATGTATATATTGCCCAAGGGATTGGAGAGCGCATGGTTAACCGCTCGAGGGAAAGGATGGGTGTTCAGGACGGGGGAGTTCGGGGAGATGATCGTGAGTCCTGATCGGCGATCATCCTTTGTGTGAATGCTGACAAAAGGCAGCTAACGGCGATTGGGATGGGCATGGTGATGGTGAGTTTCATTTGGTTCGAAGTGGAATAGTGCGGTGAATCTGATGTGATGGCTATCTCCCTATTTTCAGAGTACATACCAGGTACGAGAGTCATCAAAGTGGTACCCTATGTAGACTGACGTTTGCTCAGAACGAACCGCAACATCTTTCCGGCCTAGTCAGGCGCATATTATACCAATTCATAGGACCCAACTAAGGTACCCTCGCATAGGCAAAAGTATCTTAGCAAGTTGAACGATCGCGGTTATAAAGTTATGAGTCTGGATATATCATACTCCCAAAGCAATTTATCGGACACATGATTAGTATCGGACGGTGATTACCGAAAGCCACAGGTCCTATGCTCGCTCACTGCCTCGCCTTCCCAGTGCGTTGCATGGTAAGAATCAGACACTTGAAGCTTGCATGCCTGATAAGCTCTCTCGGTGATGCATGTTTAGTCCGATTCCGGATGCATATCTACTGGTGCTTGAGAACTGCTTTCCCAGGCGGATATGAATCGGTAACGGCGAGATGAACTGGCAGCACTGCCTTGCACATAACACTGCATCTCTAGACGCTACGCAGCACCGCGTACCTTTCATGGCTCAGTTTTGACTCATCGAACGACCGGATGCGTCGGATGTGGCGCGTACCGCTCCAGAGGGAGATAAAAGGGAGGTGAAGCCTTCGAATGTCCATTCCATTCTTCACTATGACGTTCGCATTCCATGAGACACGTTCGCAAACGATGACAGCGGAAGACGAGGTGGTACCGAGTCAAGCAGAGGTGATATTTTTTCCTTGTCTTTTACTTCAGGTGATGAGTGCCCACCACCCGTCGCGGAAATGATGCGTAGGGGCCATAACTGATTCGGACGGACACAAACAGATTGAACGCGAGATCGTGAAGCTGAAGGAGGATTCGGCAAACGATGTACAAAGACAGCTGGAGCAGCAGCGATTGGCTGCAAGGGGGAGCAAGGTGGAAGAGGTATGTTTACGTGACTGCGGTCCGCTATGCTTTTGGTTCATGCTCACGGTTTGTTATGCTGTACGGGACGTTAGGACGTGAAGGAGGTGGCGGAAGACGTGAAAGAGGACCTTGCACCTGTGTGGAAAGCTGCCGAACGGGTGAGCGTTTGTGTTTGATTTGGGGGTCATGCGTTCGTGGGGCTGGGTGGTACTCGTACTGATTTCCCGCATGGGTAGGAGGTGGAAACGATTATCAAGGACGCTGAAGCGGATTTGAAGGGCATACGAAGGTTCAGAAAGCACGCAGAGGCTGTGGAGGTAAGCAATTTTGATTGAGGTCGCGTGATCACTGTCAACTCGGTTGTAGAAGGGAAAGTAATGAAGGTGGAGTGGACAAATTCGGGCCCGGGGAAGGGAAGCGACGAGGGGTGATGCATATGGAGTAGCTGGTATAGAGGTGGAGACGTGAGCTCAGGCGGACTGACAATGCTGGCTCCTTGGTCACTCCGAGTCTGTCCGTGACTCGAATTGGGGCGAGGCTAGAGTCTGCAGCCCGATCGCTGCCCAATCCGAGTGCAGAGCGGCTGGAGGGTCGATCGATCAAGCTTCCAATGTGTAGTCACCTACTGTGTATGTCTAACATCGAACTATAAAGCCTTCAGCGTTATCACCTGAACTCCACAAAGTTATTGCTGATCGTCACCCCCGCAACACACTGCTTGTAGGGTCCACCCCTTGATGTTGACCGTCCGAGTTGCAGCTTCGGCCCGTGGAGAAATGGAAGCGGAGTTAGTGTCTGTTTCAACTTCATTAATGTGGCTCCTCAACTTCACTGTTTCAGTCAAAATGCCTCGGCCCGGCCCCTCCACGAGCACACTGCCTACTTCAAGGGTCGAGAGGTTTTCTCAATCGCAGTTGCCTGGTAATTACAGTACCACAGCCGTGGATCGAGCCGTATCAACAGGGACCCCTTGGCAACTCCAGGACTCCAACCTCGGTTTGATGTCCGCCCTTGAACATGATGCGAGAACTCCAGAAGCGCACAGCTTGTATAGGACGAAGCCACGTTACGACGTATAGTGATATCGATACTGCTTCATCAATCAATCCAAGCTCAGCATCAATGCATCCCCGTCCAATCCGAATGCATGAATGCTACTATGTTATAATTGATGCTACTGAGTAACAACGTGACCGTCGATTCGGAGTCTATCTTTGTTCTTTATGTGAGTCCCACTCTTATCGAACACTGCACTGGTATTGGTCGGTGTTCTCGGGACCAGACTACGGCTTTATATGAAGAATTGACTGATCCCACGTCCCCCATTCCTTTCGTCCCCTGGTGGTTTCGTCCGTCTAGATACCATTGTTAATTCGGCCTTGACCCCACTCTACCCATATGACTCGTACGCCTGGTAACACCCCCACCCGGCCTCCCGCCTATGTCGTTGGCGCACAGCGCGCAGCGCGGCCACTCGTTTCCCCGGAGCATGTGAAAGGGCACCTCCGTCTCCTCAGGGCGTTCTATAACCTCAGGATTACCGTCGAGAACTGTAAAGACCGCCGGATACCCGGTTACGCCATGCGAATGGACAAAGACACCCGTTGGCGTTGGTTCGTGCATCTCGCTGTAGAAAGGTATGTCTCTCTCCCTTCCACATCCCACATCCCTTTTTCGCCATCCTGCGTACCGACTCGATCAAATGTCAAGGTTCGAGGGGTGGGTCAAGTCCCTGCAGTTCGTCCCACTGGAGAAGTTCATCACAGGACATATCCCACCCTTGGATGTCTGGATGGTGTGGCACGCCTATCTGCTTAGTCCTAGGTAACCACTCGCCTGCTTCTTTACATGATGGCTAAGTCAAGGTCTCACAGCTGGTATGCCGAAGATTGTGAGCGTCTCGCGGTGTTGAAACAGTTGCGGTTGCTCAACATGTTCGTCGTCGGGTCGGTGGGTCCGCACTTTCTCCTATCATGATGGCGAAGTAGGGGCTGAGGGTTTTGACTATAGATCAATATCGGCAAGGTCGTGCGACAGAAACCAAGCAGTGCAAGAGTGGACGCTTGGCATAAACAAACAGGGTCACCTTTCAATCCGTTCGAGGCGATGACCGTTGCGGGCAACACGTATAAGCAATTGGAGTGTCCACGGTGTCGAACCCAGGTATACGTTCGTGAGTGCACATTGTCCGTTGGAAGCCATGTATGGCAGTTTAGATGCTCGTCCGGCAGCATTCGTCAATGACGACGGGACCGGGTTCGCTGAGGAAAAATTCTCAGCCATGTGTCCACTGCCTGGGTGCAGGCTTAAAATCACACGCGACAATCTCGCGGTTGCAAAGTTCGTGCGGGATCTGTCAGAAGGAGATGGTGAAGCACAGGAACACTTTGTTGCGTAAGTTCTCATTCGGGTATCGATATGAGTGTTTAATTGATGTTCCGCGGTGCATAGTGGCAGTCTCTTCGTTCCGTCGGGAAAGCGCGATACTCGTCATGCAAAGGTTATCAAGGACCAGTTGATACGATCTGCTTACTTCGCTGCATTTTTTCCTTCGGCACTCAACGAGCGATTCGTTACGCTTGATCGGGTCAAGGATATCAAGGAAAACATTGGTTACTCACTGGAGCAACTCACAGAGGCTATATCGACTTCCTTGAGGAATTGTCCCGCAGCCTCGTAAGTGTCCGCTTAATTGTTCTCAGTCTCGACGCAAACAATAATCGGATGTTAGGGTGACGAGGATATTGAGCGCATATACTGATGGTAGCCCGTTTTCCATCAATCTTGTTGACGCCGTAGGTTATCCTCGTCTCGGACTGTTGCCAACCTTGACCACTGCAATAGGTTCTTCGCCAGTGTTCTTTTACTGCGCAGATGGATGAGGTGGGTTGGTTGAAATCAGGCGCGTTTCACGACGCAGATAAACGTGAGATTCTGGAGCACTCGGTGATGCGATATCATGCGTACGCATTCGTCTATCACTCCATGTTGCACGTCCTGATCGATCGTCTTCCAAAGCTTTCTAGATCTGATGACTGCGTATCCGAGCTCCATGCTGGTACCTACGCTAGATATCGACCTGGTGTGGCATACGCACCAGCTCATGGCGAGTCGGTACAGTATCGATTGCGAGATGTATGTCGGTCATTATGTGGATCAGTGAGTAGTTAGTTTTTCGTTTTGGGACGTCCGAAAATTGCTTACCCGTCCTAGCGAACTGACCGTTATAGAAAGTCGCCTCGCTTCTGCATTCGATGATACATGTCGTGCATGGCAGGTAAGTAGGATTCCGAGTCTGTCGCTAGAGCGCACCTAACAACCGGCGCATTCCCAGGCGCGCTTTCAAGTCCCGTATATGCAGTGCGGATGTCCCGTCCCAGACGAGACTCCTGTGCAAAAGTTCGTGCGACTGGTCCGGCATTGCATTTCCGGCCGCTCGCAGCTCCAGGTGAACCTCCACCCGGAACATCTCCCAGTGACGCACCCCAGCGCCCACAATGCCCTGCCCACCTCCGAAACGGCGTGTACCGGCACCTTTGGTAACATGCACCACGTCCATGGCAAACGAAAAGAAAAGCAACCATGCGAGTCCACGTCCCATGGCGAGCGGACATCTAAGAAGCCCGAACGCTCGACACAGCCTGACCCGGATTGGTTGCCACCGATGCATTCTCCAGGGATGCCAGCGTATCCTGAAAAAGGTTTACCTGCCATTCCGAGCCCTTCTTCGAGACATGTACTCCGGATGTGACTTGGCTACTATTACTATGTAACTTTGGTTTTCGACTGTATTGTTTCATAAACGCTTTAGAGTGTATTGTCAGGACTATCGTCCCATGATACCACGCTGGATCTAACTTATTATACATTCATTTGTCGCACTGCATATGTATACATCCCTACATTCGTTGTGTCAATTCTGCATCTCCGACGTTCATTCCCTCGTCAGCAATTTGAGTAACAGACCACTCATCTAAGGACCATGATAGCATCACCGTCATGAAGGATCCAGTATATTTTTAGGGAACATAAACAGTTCTTAGGTTATGAGACATCCTAGGTTGGGCTAGGGTGGCCCCAACCCCCATCCTAGGGTTAGCTACAACCCTAGATTAGGGTTTATATATATGCATCAGCATACCATGAGGATGGTGGGCCCACAGACATACAGGAGATACATACCAGACATGTGTATGCCAGCTACGTTACTATAACAGGCCTTGTATTGCATCTTGCCGTCCTGGACGGCGAGGATGTGCGCAGTAGGTGCACATACATGAGATGTTACTACAACAGGCCTGGGTACTGTATTATGCCGTCCCGGACGGCGAGGATGTGCAAGGTAAGTGCATATGCATGAGATGCTACTATCACAGGCCTGAATGCTACTGTGACAGGCCTGACATTGTATCATGCCGTCCTGGACAGCGAGAATGTTGGCCTAGGATGGGCCTAGCTCTTATTCTAGGGGTTAATCCCAACCCTAGCATAGGGTTATGTCATCTATACTCTTGTGACACATACTATAACAACATGCTATATACCTATTCTGTAGCACTAGTGGTCAGCCGTCTTGGAAGGTTAGGGTTAGGTTAGGGTTAGGTTAGGGTTAGGGTTAGGTTAGGGTTAGGTTAGGGTTAGGTTAGGTTAGGGTTAGGTTAGGGTTAGGTTAGGGTTAGGGTTAGGTTAGGGTTAGGTTAGGGTTAGGTTAGGGTTAGGTTAGGGTTAGGTTAGGGTTAGGTTAGGGTTAGGTTAGGGTTAGGGTTAGGTTAGGGTTAGGTTAGGGTTAGGTTAGGTTAGGGTTAGGTTAGGGTTAGGTTAGGGTTAGGGTTAGGTTAGGGTTAGGGTTAGGTTAGGGTTAGG
>JBBPQD010000402.1:0-12409 GCA_038092355.1 Caloboletus inedulis
CGGGCACTGCATCCTCAACCGCC
Organism: Caloboletus inedulis; assembly: GCA_038092355.1. Classification (NCBI taxonomy): domain Eukaryota; kingdom Fungi; phylum Basidiomycota; class Agaricomycetes; order Boletales; family Boletaceae; genus Caloboletus; species Caloboletus inedulis. The sequence goes on from JBBPQD010000402.1 coordinate 24, forward strand.
GGCACCGACCGCCGTTCCTCGGGCTCCTCCCCGTCCCAGCTCTCCATGCTGAGCTTCCGAACAAGCTTCGCCCCATGGGTCACTTTGAACCCCAACACCCGCACAACGGCAACCTTCTCCTTGCGCTCCTTGGCAAGCGCGTGCTCCCGTCGCTCCTTGGTACGATGACGGGCGTGCTCATGCGCACGCACTTCTTTGGCAGCAACACCTTCGTTCAGGCGGGCACTCGGCGCGTCATGACAAAGTTGGGTAGACCTGGTGGATGGTGTGGTAGACATGAGAGAGAGGAAGAGAGGGATCGATGTGTCGCGTTTATATAGGCTGCTCAAGGTGGCGTGATGAGTCCGTTTGGGATATGGCGCGGGAACAGGGCTGCGCGAGCCGAGCGAGTGAGCTCGCCTGATGCCAAAGACATTGCCAAGGGGGATCAATTTATGGGCAGAAGGAGGCTAGCGGGGCGTTTCTAATCATTTCAAGTCATGCACAGGACAACGGCACTGCACCTTGACAGGTCGGACAATTGAGCAGGATGCGGACAGAGGTGCGTAACAGGCAATGGATCGGGCACGTGACGTTATCTTATCTCGCACGTTCGAGCAAAGTTCACAAATACCCACGTTTGCATTCACTTCGAGACTGCGACTTGTCAGTGTACAGATAAGCACAACACATACGTCTAGTGGATCGTACAACAACATCGCTCAAAGCTTCTTCCAGTGCTCGGAGGAACTCGCCGCATTCGCCTGGTTCACGTCGTTCACTTTTTAAGCAAGGCGGGAGCTTCCGGACCAGCAGACAACCCCTTGTCTCCAGCGTAGGTCGCGCCCGTTCCCTCAAGTTCATCCCTGAAGAGGCAGCTGAACACAGTGTAAACAACGGAGTGTGTCGGGCTTACTCAATGCGCAACAGTGCGTTGTACTTGGCAACGCGCTCGCTTCGTGCCGGTGCGCCAGTCTTGATCTGGCCAGTGCCGAGGGCAACAACGAGGTCGGCGATAATAGTGTTCTCAGTCTCACCACTGCGGTGAGAGACCATGACACCCCAACCGTCCGACTGGGAAAGTTGTGCACTGAAAATGCGATAAACATGTGTGGCATAGAACGAAACAGCTGATCGTACGCCTGAATGGACTCAGAAATAGTACCGATCTGGTTGATCTGATGAAGTAGACTATTAACGTCACTCCGCCATCCGAACCACGGAACTACCAACCTTGAGAAGTAAACCGTTGCAAGCCTTCTTCTCAATAGCGGTCCTGATGCGCAGAGGGTTGGTGACGGTCAAATCATCACCGACAATCTGAACCCCGCTCCGCTTCGTGAAGTGAGACCATGCATCCCAGTCGTCTTGATCGAAAGGATCCTCGATAGAAACAATGGGGTACTTGGCAATATAGCCGAGATACAGATCAGCGAGTTCAGTCCCAGATATCCACTTCTGGGGGTCAGAGTTGGGGTTCTTGAAGTCCAGATCGTATTTGCCATCCTTGTAGAACTCGGAAGAGGCAACATCGAGAGCAATTTTAATTTTGCCCTCGTAGCCCGCCTTCTTGATGGCCTCACTGAGAAGCTCGAGGGATTCCTCAGCACCATTTACGTTAGGGGCGAATCCTCCCTCGTCACCAACGTTGACAGCTAACAAAGAAAAGACACTTCAGCAAGGATAAAGTAATTCGCGCATCGTACTAACCATCAATACCATACTTGGCACTGATAACCTTTTTCAGGGTGTGGTATGTTTCCGTACCAATCTTCAGGGCCTCAGTGAAACTGGAAGCACCGGTTGGAAGGAGCATGAACTCCTGGAACGCGAGTTTGTTTCCAGCATGCGAACCGCCATTAATCACATTGAAAGCTGGGCAGGGAAGCACATAGGGAGGTTTGACGCCGGCAAGCTCGGCCAAGTGTTGGTACACGGGAATGTCCTTCTCGGCGGCGCCGGCCTCGACGACTGCGATAGAGATGCCGAGGATAGCGTTAGCACCGTACTTGCCCTTGTTAGGGGTACCGTCTTGTTTGATCAGGAAATCATCGATCTCTTTTTGTTGAGTGACCTTGAGGTCAGAGGCGATCAGCGCAGGGCCAAGGATGTTGTTGACGTTTGCAACAGCCTTGGAAACACCTGTTCGAAAAAGGGGTCAACGACGTCGATCGGGAATTTAGAATGGGCTCGACTGACCCTTTCCGACATAGTTAGCCTTGTCACCGTCACGAAGCTCGAGGGCCTCGTGAATGCCGGTGGATGCACCAGAGGGTACAGCGGCACGGAAGCGGCCTGTCAAAACCATAAACCCGATTCGATTCATATTTGTGTGTGGTAATCACCTTTCGCGGTGTAGAGGTCGACTTCGACAGTCGGGTTTCCGCGAGAGTCAAAGATCTGCGTGATAGCGCCTCAGAGTCGTACTTGATTCAGCATATATGCAAGTTGGGGTTACCTGGCGCGCATGAACTTTGGTGACGGACATGATTGAGAAAGCAGAGACGCAAAGTTGCAGCCGCGATGAGTCTTATAAGGACCGCACAATCGTCGTGGGAAACTGATTATCGAGTCCGAGTGTCCAGGATGCCAGAAATGCTCATGAAACAATCAGCAAGTCTGTGTCGTCAATAACGTTGCCACTGCGGGAGAAAGCGTGCATCCGAATGGATTATATATTTTTGCATACAACAGCGTTAAGCTTTTGATTTTTAGTGCGAGATCCAAAATGATACAGTCTCAGCGACGCTTCCGACCCTCGCCTTTCTTGCCAACCGATAAGGACTTGAGTAATGCTGCCTTGCCACGGTTTTTGTTCTTCGCATTCGCATGCGTGTAAAAGTTCTCGGCTTTTTTCTACAACAGATGTTAACGCCACAGAAATGCGGATATAAGAAGTGAAGTACTTTGCTCGTTTTCATTCGAGGCTCTTTCTTGAGAGGAGCAGGCGAATCCTCATCTGAAGACATGTCCCCTACCAGAAGATGAGACCGACCAATGATGATAGCGTGTTCCAGGACCCCTACCTTTAGCAGATTGCACAACTGTACTGGAGCGACCCTCCTCTTCAAACACGTCATTCCATGACAGCTCCGGGTCGTCATCAGCACCGGAGGTACCTTCCGACGCCCCTTGTTCCTCCTCAAGAGAACCATCGTCCGATAAGGCCGCTCTGTTAGCTCCGGCTTCACTCTCCATTGGTCTGATATCCTCAGCGAGGAAAGTGTTCTTCTGCATAATTGAGTTGAGGTTCTGCTTGACACTCACACCCTGCTTTTCTTCTTTTTCCTCCGCCACTACCTTGGATTTGCCTTTAGCCTTTGATTTCGCCTCGGCTATGTTAAGCTCCTCGGGTCGTTCGGGCGGCGGAACGAAAAATGGTATACGGCCTCGGACCCAATCAGCAAGTATGATTTTGGCAACACCATCCACATCTGGTTCTCCGCCCTTGAGAAGCCGCCCCTTGGTCTTTGCTAGCAAATTCAAAAACTGTTCGGGGTCCCATCCCTGCGTCGGGTCGTCTGGATCAGGAAGACGAATATCATAGGTGCGGGAGAGATAAAGCGGTTTTACGCGCTCCATTAGTGCGGGTATATGTTCGGACGGCGTGGGTAAAGCCTCGACGCGCACCACGCCCTTGAGAACTGTTGAGGTTTGCGAATCGTGGGCGGATGTGGGTACAATGCCAGGACAGTCGATGAGATAGATCCGTCGAGTCAGTGTGATGTATTGCCAGACCTAAAGCGAAAAGATGCATCAGGTATTTGGCCACGATACTAAGGCGGAATGACAAACTTTGGTTTCTCCTGGAACCGGCGCGACACAACAAACCTTGCCGCTTTTGAGGGTATTTATTACACTGCTTTTTCCGACGTTGGGGTATCCCACAAAACCTACAGAAATTTGCTTCTTATCCGAGTGAAGTTGTGAGAACTGCCGAAGGAGTTGTATGAGAGAACCCTTCCCGAAGGAGTGATTCGGTGACGCATGGAAGGCGATTGTAGGGTATCTTGGGGTAAGATGTTGTATATACCTTGCCTGTCAGAAAAGGATTCACGCTTTGTTTGAATGTGAGACAAGCAAACACTTACAGTTACCCAGTTAGGCACCAAATCGCACTTGTTGATAACCAGGACAACTTGCTTGTGTGCCTTTTCCTTCTTCAGGTACTCCAATACCGACTCGCACAGGGTCCCGAGTGGATCGCGGGCATCTAAGATGTGTAGGATGACGTCTGAAGAGTCTATCACTTTGTACAGCTCTCCATATATGCGCCGCGAGGTCCCTTTTGCGAAGATTGGCTCGATATAATCGGCATGCACTGGTTGGAAATCCCCGACAAGGACTTGCTGTGAATTCACTGGAAGTTTTGTTAATGAAGAACGTAGGACATGAATAATGATTGTAATACTTGACGATCCCCCTGCGGGGTCTTCAGTCTGTTCAGCCGCTGCTGCGCCAGCCTTGCTAAGCTCCTCAAATGTTCCGACGTCCAGCCTTGGTTTCTTTCGCTGAGCTTTAGGACCAAATGTCTCACTGAATGGCTCAGTTTCCACGATATGTGATCGCTATATGTAAATAAGATTAAGATGTGTAAATGTGCCGTAGCGAGCTTGCCTTGCGGATATTTGGGTTGGCAGCGTCGTCCAAAAGTGCCATAGGAAGTTTATTGCGGCGCAAAAGCACGGAATATGGGTCATCCTTTTTGGTGGACAGACTCGTCCTGAAGCGATCGAGCGCGGTCTGTGATATCACTCTCGTGTTGCCTGGTGATTTTCATCCATCCATTCTCAGGAATTCAAACAAAAAGCACCTCGACACTCGAATACGCACCAAACCACCGCCGATCGGGCTGCACACGCCCCGGATTGGCTTCGCTTTCGCTTTTCTGGAAAGCTGCAGCCTTGATGATGTTCCCGTCCTTGTCCCGGACTGCCTTTCCTCCCGTGAGCATTTTGGCACGGGCAACTTGTTTTGCATTGCGATAAAAGTTCTCTCCTTTGACTTTTTTGAGCGATACATCCTTGGAAGAGGAGGAACGCGTCTTGGACGAGGACACCGCTGTTCGTCCCTTTGTCGACGCCATGTTGTAGTGGAACTATATGTCCGACCGCCGACCTCGAGGAACGAAAGGCGTACTTTCACACGATACCATATTAGGAACTAGCCCCTGACGGTAAGTTCAAGGTTTCGGCGTTCAGAGTGCAAAATGCATGAGACAACGCATAAGATCTAGTTGATCTCTTTCTTGCAGAAATTCCCGCTGATAGTGCATATTAGGGTTTATGCCGTCCCAACCGTATGCATTATACCGTATTCACCAGACTAGTCTTAGCTAGTACTGTAAGCATCCTGACCAGTGCTATTCGATTCCGTGGCTACCACATGGCCTTGAAGCGCCATCATCCATCAATTAGGCACCCCCGGTGTAACCATGAAACCGGAGGAGACAAAATGGCAGAAAAGACCCATACGACGATCTGGGAGCGGCAGCTGACCGAATATATGCTGATGAAGCAGAAGGCGGTGTAGCTGCCCACTAGATACAAGGTGCGCAGCATGACTCGGAGTAGATAACACACTCCACGATGTTGCCACTCGTCCTCTATGACATCCCCTCCAAGCTCCCCGGAAACAGATGGTCGCCTAACCCTGCCAAACCAAGGTGCGAGAGCACTGTCCTCTGTAGTGTTGTGTCGTTTAATGAAAGTCTCAGATTCGTCTTGGGATACAAGAACCTTCCGTTCGAGACTGTCTGGGTCGAGTATCCTGACATCGCCCCTACGCTCAAAGAGATCGGCGCATCACCCAGCGCGCTGTCGGGTGGACGTGTACAATATACTGTGCCTGTTCTCAGCGATCCCAACACCGGTGCCCTCGTCACCGATTCCTGGGTGATTGCCGAGTACCTCGACAAGACCTACCCGGAGAAGCTTATTTTCCCTGACGACTCCAAAGGCCTGATCACCGCATTTGAGTCTGCATTGGAGGCGCTGGAAGGAGCATCTTTCAGATTTAGTCTCCTGCGCACATCACAGATTTTGAATGAGCGCAGTCGGGAATACTTTGTCGCAACCAGAGAAGTGTCCGAAGGAGCGCAAGTTGACGAATGGTCTCCCGAGGGACTAACGCGCGACGCTCACTGGGCAATCATTGAGAAGAGTTATTATGGTTCTGCGAAGAAGTGGTACGACAAGGTTGAGGGCAAATGGGTGATGGGTGATACCTTTTCCTATGCAGACATTATCCTTGCGGCTCGTTCTCTTTGGTTCAAAAGGGTTTATCACGATGAAGAGTGGAAGAGGATTGCTTCCTTGCACGATGGGAAGTGGGAGAGACTGCTTGCGGATGTAGAAAAGGAATGTAACCTTGTCTAATCGTTGACTAGGTACATCAACTGTATCGAATATACAATTGACGATTAATACCATCTGAACGTGGCATGGGACAAGATCCTCGATGGTGATCGAGTGTCCTTGGATGGGTCAGTTTCAAGTGGTGAACAATAACGAGGACGCAAACAGACAGTTCTGGCATAAGTTATTCTAGGATTCAGATACATGGAACATGACAAGCTTGTAGACTAAAAAAATCAGAAGTCTATGTTCCAGGTTTATGTCGACATGCCGTGTCCTGCAAAAGCGTCGAAACGACACTTCCTAAGCTGGTGGATATTCTCGAGAGATCAGGACTTGCAATACGAAGTCACTGGCACTGTCATCGACGGTGGAGTGGTCTATGTCGCGCAGCGTGGCATTCTCCCTTGGGAGAAAAAAAATCCTCGAAATTCTGCGCCGAGGTTCTTATAGGTGTTCGGCTACTTCCTTTCTCACGGTGCCATAACGAGACTCTGCAGCCCGAACGCGATCCCAAGTTTCAGTCATTTCGCTACTCGTCGCCAGTGCAGTCTGCCATTCCATGTTCAGGTCGTGTATCACGCAAGGCCAGTCATTCTGATCAGTTTCATGAAAAATCATCTTACTTTGCGTCTAGCTTCGCGGTGTCTCGCGTCCTCAAGTCGGGCAGAGCTGCACACCTCTGTCATCTGTCGAGCCAAACCCCAAGCTCCGAAAAAGACGGTCTCGAAGCTACAGGCCAAGGTAGATCGTAAACATGCCAAGGACGCAGGTCGTCTCTACGTCGTCCTCGGGTCCGAATACAACAAAGAAGACAAGTGGACCGGATGCGACCTGCAAAAGACCATCTTGACTTCGGACGTTGTCTACTCTCAAGACGCGGAACCTCGGGTGTTGCATCTTTTCGAGGGGGAGGTGAACATGCCGTCGCATTTGAGCTTTGGGATAGAGGGAGGAGAGGAGAAGAAACTGCTCTTTGAAGTTCTGCCTACCTTGACAGTTGAGAGGGGTGTCACCACATTCGACGAGGATACGGTGGAACGCACGGAGGCGGCCATGAAAGAAGAGCTTCAAAAGGCTAACATGTTTGCCCGGCTGGTAGACCTCAGGAACGCGAATGCGAAAGGTCTCGCCTATGAAAATCGTAGACGCATCATTGCGGCCTTTTCGACTCCTGAACAACCAAACGATACAGGTCGGCCAGAGGTCCAAGGTACGCGATTGAGTTTAATATCCTCCCCACAATTTACCCACTTGTTCGACAGCCGCACTACTGACATATCAGATCCGCAATCTGTGGTCGCATCTGCTCAAGTTCCGAAAGGACGTAGCAAATCGGAGAGCTTTGCGCCAACTCGTCCACGACCGAGCCAGGGTTCTCCGGTATCTCAAGCGTTTAGATCGGGATCGTTACGATGTAATTCTTTCGCGATTGGGTCTTGACAAGGGTAGTGTAGAAGGAGAGTTGGTTATTTAGATCTTCGATAATTCACTTTTATTTTCGCTGTCCACGGCCCGCTCGGCGAATGTTTCATTGCATTTTTGATTGCATGATTTAGCCAAGTCAGCATTATGTACAGCCATGATACAGTCGACTCCGACCTCAGAACCCATACCCTACAAACTCCAACTTATGAGCAATTTGAGAGGTCATCAGGATCTTCTGAATTCTTGCAGCAACAGTGCTGCCTGGGGGGCCTGGGTGTGTAAGTGTTGGTTCAACAGCTTTGTCATTATCCATGTCATCAGGGAGTATAGGTTGCAGGGGAGTCGACTGTATATGTTTATTCAATATAAGGGATTTGTAACATAACGGGAGGAGGTAGAATACGAAAAATACCAGGAACATAATTTACAACGAATTGAAAGCCCGGATCAAACAGAACTGCAAAGAGCATTACTCTGATCAAAAGAGGAAATCATCACCGTAATAGCCGTCATCAAACTCGTCATCAAACTCGTCCTCCGAGAACCCCGAGAACCACGGGTCATGAATATGTCTTTCACCTGGTGCAGGGACATGATTTGGTCTTTCCATGACAAGGGAAATCTTCAGATGGGGTGTGCGTGCTCTGCGACCCTGAGGGGCTTCGTAGTCTTTATAATAATCTTGGTTTTCTTGTGGTTCCGAGATAGAATGCCTGGAATATGCATGGTCAAACCCTCAAGTGCGTGTTAGATGAACAACGTTGGCCTACGACAGGCTCAGATGAGTCTTCATTCTAGAAAGCTCCATACACTCTGTTTCAGTCGGAAGATCCAGACAATGTGCACAGAGCCAGACCACTTCTTCGGGAGGATCAGCATATGCATCTTCTGGCATTAAGCCATGTAAGACAACGGCTGAAAGAATGGCTTGGTTGGCCCTGTATTCTTCATCGACATCCACGACGTCAGATGCGAGTTCATCGTCGATCAGCTTCCATTTGATGTTTATTCTGCTTGGGTGGAAACGACAATTGTGAGTGACCTGGTCAAGCGTCAATCCCAATCTAGGAACAACAAAGGGTCAAGATGGAACTTACTGCCGCGCGCCATCCAAAGACTGGTGCCTCAGCTTCGTCCCACTCGTCATCTGACCACTCAAGGCATTCGAGACAAGCCAACTGATAGTCCAACTGGTCCATCTCAACAGTCGTTGTCGTCTCGGGATCCAAGCCGCATGTCGTAACAACATTGGCAGCCATTTTGCCGGCCTTGTCGTCCACCTGAAGGAGATGACATGACCACCGAGTTCGGTTGCCCATCGGGTAATCATATTGCTTGGTAGGATCCCCACTGGGGTTATCCCAGTTAAACCCATGTTGCTTCGTCAGGCAACGATGTCCTAGGACCTTGGGAAAGAAAAGCGGATTGGACCTCGAGCGCGAGCGGCGAGGACCCAGCCCGAAGCCCCAAGAATCGAAAAAGTCATCTTCTGACAAGGTAGAGTCGGTGTCAGCTGGACTCAGCATCGTAGAATCATAGGAGATACCAAATCGAGGGTTGCAACACTTGCAACTGAAGACAGTAGTGACTAAAGAAAGATCTTGAACAATTCGGGAGTCATCTGGAATGGAAGGCTCGACATCTTTGGCCTTCCCCTTGCCCACGGGGTCTGCAGAAGGACTTGATGTACTATCCATCAAAGTGGCAGCAGTGTTGCTCAGACGATTGACTCCAGGCTTGTGAGAATCCAGTGAATCCTTGACCTTCTGGACGAGTGACCGGAGAATTCGAGTACGCCATTCACCGACGAGCTCATCCATCTTCTCTACGATTGGAGCGAATGTGTTTTCAGTCACTTGTGTCTCTGTGGGAAGTTCAAGAATTTCGAGGACCTGAGAGATGGCACAAAAGTCCATCGGTTCAGGCATGACATCCGTCAAGGGCAGACGTGAAATCTTGTAAGCGCGAAGTATGGATACCGCAATTCTCTTGCGTGAAATGACCAGGGCTTTACGTTCGCGCTCAAGGCGTTGAGACTTCATCCGTTCCATGAAACTGACCATCTCGATCTGGATATTGGCCCAAACTAGAACAAATGATATCAACGATGCGACTAAAAACGAAAAGTAACTTACTACGAGGCGTCAAGCGAGTCGGTTGCTTGACAAGTCTGTGGTGAGACAAATCATCACGATAGGGAATCTGCTCGATCTCAGGCCCCCAACCAAGTTCTGTTAACTTCTCAATAATCCTACATGGCCTATTTAGCTCGCTTTCCAAACAGTTGCGCAGGGGCCTCACCCTTCCTTTCTTTCGCGTCGAAGGTCGTCGAGTTGCTCCGAACGATCTTTAGCCTGGTTGGCGGCCCAGGCTTCGAGTAAAGCACCGTGCTGTTAGATATTCGTCACCAATGATAACCTTACAAAAGCCGGGTGAAACCAGCATTACCTTTTCCATCTGAAAGACTAAAGCTTGACGTTCCTTAACGAACTTGTCACGCTCCTCGGGCTCAGTAAAGGATGCTCTCTTCGATTGAAATTCGTGTAGATCTTTGGAATAATAGGACGGGCGTCCTCGTTCTGGGCAAGAATCGGTGAGGGCAAAGGAGTGGGCATTACTGTCACTCACTGCCGTATTTACTAGGGACTGCCTTGTACACGGACTCCCCAACAAAGAGCGAGTAGTCTTCTACCATGCTGTGACTCCAAGGTGGACAACAACATGCAAACGAAAATATGATACCTACCACTCTTTGGCACATTTAGAACAAATGCGCCGCCCAATGCGCCAGTCAACTGATCGGATATTCGGTGACAAGCATTCCTGAAGGTTGTCAGGGATCCCTGATGCGAGAGCAGAAAAGAGTGAATCTAACATGGCAATGTGTATCAAAGACGAGATTTGCGAATTGGGGCTCGCTCATGTAAGGGGGACAGTCGGGCAAGTCGGGCACGTTTTTGCGGGCGGCTATCCAGATGGATACGGAAGAACGATGCATGAGCAAATGTCTAAATTGCTTTGTAGTGCGTGCAAGGCGCAACACATCGAGTGGCATGAGATGTCCAAATATCTAAGTCACGAATGGTCCGCGGAGCACACTGAAAATAACGGTCAGGGGCGTACCTCGAATAAGATATCCATGGGCATCTCCATGAGGCCCGCGAGTCTGCCTACAACTCGACCCCATCTGGGTCTCTTAGCTTTCACCTGATCAACCTGAGAGGTCTCAGCTTCATCGGACCTATCCGAGACACACTTGCTTCTCTTCGAGGTCGAGTTAGCGGCACGGGGGGGGACTCTGCGCTTCTTGACGTTATCAGCTGGCGCTTGTGCGGCCCAGGCTGTCTGAGACTGGACTCGTTTCCTGGGAGCCATCAAAATCTGTGGTGGTGTCAGTGGATTTCAAGCTGAAATGATGGTGGTAGGAAAGAAGGAGGAGTCTGAGCGGAATCCAATTTGCACTGGGACCCTTCACTGAGTTTGCCTCGCGGCAATTGCCGCCACTCGAACGCGTCTACACAACACGTGAGCAAGCGTAACACAACGAACACCTTGACCAGGACGAGCCGAATTCAATCGCTCATCGACGATGGCGACGGTAAACATACAGCAGTTGTTGGTAGATACCCTCAGCACGGATGCCAATATCAGGATTGCAGCGGAGCTCAAGCTTTCCGAGGTACTCCAACACTCGGGCAAGTCTCCCCACCGCGACTGACAGGTCATAATATTGTAATCTGATGGCATCTTGACGCGTTTCCAGAGGCGGGGTTGGCGCTGTCGCAGCTCGCACTGACCCAAAACGCGAATCTTTCTCTTCGACAGATATGTTCCTTGACTCTTTACTCCTTAGGCCCCACCTGACAGTTGCGCGCTTGATACTCCGCTAGCATCATCCTCAGAAAATATGTGACCGAGCGATGGTCTCCCTACTTCCCTCAATTCAGAGGAAAAGCGCCACCCGTTGAGGTGGATCTGTTCTCCTCATATCCGATCTCGATTGACGCCCCTGCAGATAAAGGCTCAGATTCGTCAAGCTGTCTTCAATGGGCTTTCCGATCCAGATCGCAAAATAAGATCACTGAGTGTTCGTAGTCGCGGCACTTTGTCTAGCTATGGATCTGACGCCACTCTACAGGCTCACGTGTTGTCCTCCATCGCATCCTGTGACTGGCCAGACGAATATCCGGAGCTGCTCAATGGCCTTATTGAATTAATTTCGTCCAGTTCTCCCAACTCTGTCCATGGTGCAATGCAAGTATTGACTGAGTTCATTAAGTCGGACCTCACAGAAGACCAAATTCTACCCGTGCTTCGCCAGTTACTACCAGTGCTCCTTGCCATTCTGAACGATTCACAGGTAAATCTGCTCTTGTGTCCCAAATTCTACATTATTCAGTATTCCTTCAGCAGCACAGCCCATTGACCCGTTCGCGGAGTGTTTCCGTCTTCTGTCAGTGTGTTACTGCGCTCTATATGGTGAAGGAGCAGCACCCCCAAGCTGTGAAGGAGGCCACAGAGAATATCCTCCCCGTCTGGCTTGACACATTCAAGGAAATCCTTGGGCATCCCATCAACGATATCCTGAATCAGCCCACTTGGGATGCCTTGACTGTTAGAATC